>JAMWYP010000520.1:0-55000 GCA_025563575.1 Acacia pycnantha
TAGGATTAATGAAAATTGATCGGCCCACGCGATCTATGAAAAGGAGGATTTGCACTGATATGTGTTGAGATTGATCTACACCCTTTGTTGCCTCGCTTTCAAAGTGTTTGGGGAGGAAAACAGTTGGTCTGGGCGAGGGTTACATCTTGGTGCTTGGGGTGTGGGAAGGTATGGACATGAATAGTGGACCGCCCGACAAGGTGACATGCGATGTAGATCCGGACAAGCATAGTGTCCGGGAACCAAGGCAAGTTGAAACCAAACTCGACGAACGGGATATCGGGAGGTGATGAAAGGCGCACGGAGGGGTTGATGGTCAATTCGGGAGATGACGGTGGTCGGAGTATGTCGGTGGTAGCGGATGTTAAACACACACCATGAGGTTTCCAAGTTAGGTATGAAGTTGGAATCGCCATACAAGAGACGCAGCTGAGTCAGAAAAAGGAAGGTGGCCGAAAATCGAGCAAGTTCTTCGATCGGAGAAAAAGATGGAGGCCGCCTACCACCTAAGTATCAAAGAGGCTAATCGCGGAACACCGCCGACGCCGACCTCCTGCCGTAGCACCGCGGAATCGCCGGGCGTGCATTTTCCTCGGGGCCTCGGATGCTATTGCGGCGTGATTTCCGCCGCGAGGTCCTAACGGTTTGAGGATAAGGGGCGGTAATTTCGGACTTGGCAAGAGCGTGATGGAGCCTGACATTTAGGGATACCGGCAAGAATCAAGGAGTTTCGGAAGAGAAAGCACGCGGGGATCTCAAAAGGTGGAAAGCAATTAATGGATGGAGTTTTGAATAAGTTAAATGTGAATAATGGGCCCTTTGGAAGCCCAAGTCGGAATGGGTATTGGTGGGGGCCAAGAGGAAAAAGGGGGAGAAATTGAAATTGTTTGGCAAGGAAAATAAACAAATTGATGTGCCCAAATTTAAAATTAAGGAAGAAATAGTTAAAGGAGCTCGGTTGGGAAATTACTAATCGGTATTCCTCGTTGCCAGTGAGGATATAACGGATAATATGATTCGAGGTGTTAGTCTCTCGTGGGAGATCTTCCTGCTGCGTAATGGCGGATGATGAAATGGGTATAGGAGCTCATGGGACAAATGGTAAATAGGGTCGGGATGTTGTTTACCTCGCGGCGTGGTTTAGCCCTTATCTCCTAACCGCCTTAATGAATTACATGGTCCGGAATTCAAGAGGTACAAGCTCAAGTCTTTTCCAAGCCTTGTAATGAGAACTCAAAAACATTATAGTTTGGATTTTCTTGCTATTCTTGAAACACGGTCCCTGATGTTTCTAATCAACAGCAAATTCTAAGTAAATGGTTTTAGTAAGTACTTTCTACTCGCTCGCCGAAGGGTATAGTGGGGTATTTGGTGCCTGTGGGAGGAAGTATCAATGAAAGGGGAGGTCGTGGCAAACCATAAACAATATATGCACTTACAGATTGAAACTTCAAACACGGAGATGGTTTTTCACGGCAGTATATGCAAGCCCGAACCAGTCTTCCGACGTACGGCTGACTCCAGCTCTTCCAGATCGTGGACTCTGTAATGTGACCTTGGTGATGGGGGTGATTTTAATTCTACTGTTTTTGCAGAGGAACGACAATCTTGTGCTCATTCAAAGACTGTTGCGGATAGTGAGTTTGTCAGATGGATCGATGATATGAACCTGGCGGATCCAGGGTTTGATGGGCCACCTTTTACGTGGAAGCGAGGAAGCACTTTGGTTGTGTTAGATCGGCCACTAGCCAATGAAGAATGTGTTTCATTGGCAGATGCAAAGATCCTTCATCTCGCCCTTCTACAACCGATCATCGACCTAGTTTTGTTACGATCGAGGGGACTCCTCCTTTTATCGGGTTGAGCGGTTTTTCCGCTTTTTTATTGCTGCATGGGTCCTTCATGATAATTTTAACGACCTGGTTCGGCGTGAGTGGAAGTATCGATTCGGATGTGGGCACCTAACATAGAGAGTTTTTAATACATGCTGTCAGTCGGTGGAATAGTGGATGTTTTTTGGGAATATCCAAAGTTTTGAAAAGCCTTATTCTTCGGAGGTTGGATGGAGTGAATAGAGAAATGGCAAGAAAGGGTAGTCTTAAGGAATTAGAAGATCCGGCAAAGAAAAAATTATGGACAGAGTGGATGAAGTTTTGACACAAGAGGCCCTTCATGGGCACAAAAGCCGCAGTGAACCGTGCATGATAGGTACAGAACTCCAGGTGGTTTACATGCATAAGCAATGTGATACATGAAGAAGAACCTATTGATGCTATCTACATTCAATGATTGAACGGTGCATACGATGAAGCATTAATTAAAGTTGCCACCGAGTACTTCTCCAATTTGTTCAAAGAAGACGACATGATACATGCCGACCTTGTTCTGTGATATCTACCTATCCTAATCTTATGGAGCCGCATGAACGTGTGTGATAGTACAAGTGGATGAAGCCGAGATCAGGATGCTCTATTTAGTATGGGACCTCACAAATCTCCAGGCCGGATGGTTTTAATCCATTGTTCTTCCAAGCATCAATGGGAGACTATTCGGGAACTGCGGGTTCAATTTGTTAAACAAGTGTTTCACCATTCCGAGCGGTGTTCGGTAGTGAATGGTACTCTTATTGTGTTAATTTAAGCATGAGCATCCCGGACGTTTAGAGATCTCGACCGATTAGCCTTTTGTAATGTGATTTACAAGATAATTACCAAGGTTTGTATGAATAGAATGAAGTCCTTCATGGTTCATGTCATCTCCCAAAACCAATGCAGCTTTGTGCCAGTCGGCTCAAACAGATAACATCATACCGCTCGAGGGTTCACTCTATGCGCACGATGAAAGGGAAGAAAGGATTCATGGCAATAAAGATCGATCTAGAAAAGGCATACGATCTGGTGAATTCGAAGTTCCTTATTAATTGTTTACTGTGAGTTGAAGCTTCCTTGACCTTATCCACTGGATGGAGAGCATTGCTGCTAGGCACCGCAAACTCCGCGATATCATTTTGTTCACAGAGGCTTCAATGCAACAAGCGGAGTTGGTACGAGATTGTTTGTCTCTTTTTTGTGATTCTTCAGGGCTGAAAGTTAATTCCTCGAAGACTCGGGTTTTTTTCTCCAACAATGTTAATCATATTAGGAAATCCGAGCTCAGTCTCTCTGCCAGAAGGGCGACACTTATCTCTATGGGGTGTCTTCAAGCTATTCCACCATACTATGCAAACGTCCCATCCGCCTAATTGTATGTGATGACTGGATAAGCGGAATCGTTCATTTCTATGGGGGAGTACACTGGAGAGAAAGACCCACTTGGTTGCTTGGGATGATGTGGCAAGGGGAAGAGAGAGAGGCCTGGGTCAAACATGCAAAGTACACAACCAAGTTCTCATGAAATTGGGATGGCACTCTTATCACTGCAGATGCCTCTTTGGGTCAAAGTGGTTCGGGATAAATATAAATGGGGAAGATCTCTCCATGATATCTGATCGTAGCTTTGTCAATATGTGGTCCGGAATTGTTAAGGCGCATTTGTGTTTGAGGTATCACACCGATCAGGAGTCTAACTCAAAGAAAGTGGAAGGGGAAAGACATGGTAAGTTCACATCAAATCAGCTTAATGTGTACCATCGGGGACGATGCAGCAGATACGAAATGGAAGCGTGCTTATGGAAAGTTAAAGCGCCCCAACGGGGTAAGACACCGATGTGGCTAGCTGCTCGTCAGCGCTTGCTTACTAATGCAAATCGCAAGCACAGAGGGCTAGCTATGGATTAGTTGCATGCTCGGCTGGCACCCATGGGAAGACACGTTTCATGTGTTACTGGATTGTACACATTCGAAATCTATTTGGAAGAAAGTAGTATCTCCAAAGCTAGTAATATGGTTCTCAATCAAAGCTTTTCGATTAAAGGGAGGAACATAGGGGGTAAATCCGAAGAAAGTAGTCAGTGGGCTTCAACATTTATGATCATGTGTTTGGTCAGGCGCCGTAGGAACTTATTTATCTTTGAGAGGAAGGACCTCAATGATAGCCTCATTGCAAGTACTACAAGAATGGTGGATTGTATGACTCGAACTGTGGATCGCCAGCGTGGACGAAGGTCCCGTGGGTCCTCAGCTCTTGAGCCGTGAATCGTGGCGTCCACTGAGAGGAAGATTGGGTGAAGGTGAATGTTGATGGAGCACTGAGAGCTTCGATAAGTGTGTTTGGGACTGATTCGCAACTCTTCCTATATTCTCAAAGGATTCACATATCACATGGACCACGCGATGCGGTTTCGCAGAGATTTTGGGGTGCCTCCGCTTAGAATGGCTTGGGAATGGGGTTCGTGAGTCTGGATTGAGACTCCATTCCACAATGCCGCGACCCGATTCTCGCATGAACCTGGAGCGTAGTCAGGGGATGTTGATCTTCTCATAGAAGTGAGAGCTCAGCCAGAACGGACTCGGATATCGCTCACATTTGTGCCCCGCATAATCAAGTGGGCGGACTTTAGCCAAGACTGGCTCGTGGATCCCGATTTACCATGAAATATTTATGTCGTTTTCGGAGCTCCAGTGATTAATGTGTAAGGATTGGTATGGTTGTAATGCTTTCTAGGGTTTAGTTGAGGTATCTAGTTTGTGTATCAAAAAAAAAAAAGAAATTAAAACATTAAAAATATAAAGACTAAATTGTCCTTAGTCGATTTTCTATATTCTCTCACAAAATTAGAATCTGGAGTGATTGATAGATAATGAGAGATAGATTAATGGATTTTCATTGTTTAATGATTTTGGCGCTCATTGTTTGCCAATCTTGTTTTGTTCTTATCAAGTTTATGTCAGCTATTCATGCAAGGAGAAATATTCAATGGTGTAATATACTATAAATGCTAATAGTCAGTGAAATGGGATTTGTGTTGTAGGTTTATTTTCCATACCATATTATTTTGTTTGACTTGTTGGAATCATATTTTAGCCCTAATCATAATCGGAGAGGTGTCCATATCTTACCTAAGTAGACTATAGAGCTTAGGATTTCTCATACAATAGAAAAGAACGATGTTATATGAATTGAGTCTTTTATTTATCATTATCCATTAATCACTATAGATTTTGATTGATTAGAGATAATATTAAAAATCAGCTAAGGGCAATTTAATATTTCTATATTAATGTTTTAATTTCTGGTCCTTTAAAATAATAACTATTTTTTATGGTCCTTCTTAATAAATATTATTTTCTTATTATGTCCTTTATTATAATTTTCCCATAAATTAATGGCAAAACAATGAGACTCCAAAAAGGTGTACTGCCTTAAAGAACAATATATACGGTACCTATACCAAAGCATAAATGACTTTCAAGAGATAATACAAAATTAGGAAGGATATTTTCAAATGAACTCTGCACTTCACATTGTTACAGTGCCTTGTCAATATACTTTGTTGAACTTCTTAGTCGAGACATCTGCCCTCTGTTTTTGCTGATCACATGATGTTGATATTCCTAGTTTTATAAATATTCTTGTCCTTATCATTGTTGAAGATAGACAAATAAACTTCATGAGAGATATATCTAAAATAATAATAATAAAAAGGATGGGCACGCAGGCTGGTTAAAAACACAAGAAAAAGAAGACAACCTTCATGATAAGATATCATATATATATACCTTCCAATCTTTAAAGTTAAATCTGCAAATGTAGTGGCTATGGAGCAATTTCCCCAATCTCTCAAATATCATCTAGAAACTAGGAGAATTTCTTCCTATCCCTGTGTGTAACAGCACTGGAGAACTTGTTGAAATCAGACACTGAGACATCAAATAACTTGGACTTGAATCTGTTTTCACCACAACTTAATATAATATTACAAAATTTTAGTGCGTGTTCTTGAATTCAAGAAAATCAAGATTAGAGAGGCAAAATTTTCTTCATAAATTAAATTAGCAATGGCGGAAGAAAAATAACAAAAGAATCATGAGTTACTTTCATAATCATCCGTGCCTTCAAGGAAATTATTCTCAGTTCATAAAAAACAGAACCCCAGTGATGGCCACCAAAACGAAAACACATTCAGATGAATCACTCATGCATAAAATAATGCCACAAGATATGTGTGTGTAACGATAACACAAAGCGCAAGGAGCACAATAGCAAAGGTGGAAATTTTTATATATTGATATATACCTCTGAGAACTCCTTTGCATAACCATAATATGGCTGTGATTGCTTTTAGCGTTGACCCTCAAATGCCAACATAAGAGCTCTTCGAATGTCAAGGTTGTCGTCGCTGATTTAGCCTCTAATTAATATGGAGCTGGTTTGGTCTGGCTCGAAGAAATGGCAAGCCGATGATCTCAAGCCTCGGCGAATCATGGTCTCGATTGGATCGGGTGCGTCGTCCTCGTTGGGGAGGTCGAGGTAGGCGGAGTTGATGGTTCTGAAGAAGTCAGAGGAGGAGGAGCCTTGGAATGGGTTCGATTTTTGGCAAGAAGGTCGGGAAGAGGATGAGAAGTTACCGCCGAAGTAAAAGCAAGAGTAATTAGGTTTTAAATTTTTAAATTTTTTATAGTTAACATTTAACAGTTTCAATTTTAAACCGTTATATATATATATATATATATATATATTACATTACATTACGGTGAAATATTTGTCAAAATACTTTACCATTTACCTTAAGAACCGTGAAATATTTCTTTATATTACCTCTGCCTCTTTATATTTCATGGTATCTTCTTTAACTGTTGAACGTTGAGCGTTAAATATTCATGATTTTGTAGTAGTGTAAATTAGTAAGGGTTTACACTATATTTAGTCCTTATAGTTTACAATTATTTTGGTTTTGATCTTTAAAGTTTTAAATAAGTGTATTCCGCTTTAAAGCGTTAGTCTTTAAAGTTTTAAAAGACTTGAATATGGGCTTTTATTAGTAGGGTATTAACAATTAAAATGTCTTGCAGAACATAATGCAACAGAGACAAGCATGACGAGGTGGAGAGCAGTTTTATTGACGAGGGCGAATCACTTGACAGGGTAGCGAGAGAGCTGCTTGGATTGCTTCAGTGTCGTGGCGACGATGCGGAAGAATAGAAATAAGTCCATCAAGAGGAAAATTTGATAATTGGGTGTTTGGAGTGGCATCACTATTTGATAAGCTTCAGACCTTAAAGCCACTTTTTTTATGAAGCCACATCTCCTTGCTTCAGATCTTGAAACCACTTATACTACCGCTATCCAAAATACAAATCATATTAGAAAAAGCCATCAAAAACAAAAGTCACTTCTACTGCTATCTCAAATGGACTAAGGTCGGGAGGCTGAGTTGGCAGCACGATTGCAATTTGTAACATGTTAAAATAATATTGTTTTCCCTCATAGGATTATTCATTATTTAAAATAAATTATATATGATAAATATTAGATTATTAAATAAGGAAAGATTTGGGAGTGAGTTTTAACCAAGTTATAAGTTTAAGGACTACGTCGCACTGAGTTATAGTTGGAGGATTGTGTCGTACTAACTCACAACTGAGTTAATTCTTGAAGACTAAAAGATTGTTTTCTCTAATTTATATAAGTGAAAAAATCTTCTCTCAAATCCTAAATATGAGACAGAATTGACTTTTTAAAAGAGATTAAGAAAGCTTAAATACGTTACTTAATCATATCATATATTGTGTATCATTAGATTATATATCAGTTTATAAGTTAAGAAAAATAGTTTAGATAAAAGTGATAAATATAAATATTTTAAAGTAATTTAATTATTTTTCTTAATATATAAAAAATAGGTCAACTCTATATTGTATTTAAGACTGAATGAAGCATAAATTAACATATAAGAGTAAAATGATAAATTAGTTATTATTTTCCCTCCTTAAACCTCTTGAACCAAACAAACAAAGGATCATTAAAAATCTTTCATCTTCCTTCTCCTCGAATCAAACCAAACAAGATAACCCCCATCCTTTTCTTCCATTCCCTCCCTTTGGAACCAAATAGGCTACACTAACGGAGTTTAATGTCTAACGGTGTTTATTTTTATTTAACAGAAGGACTAATATATCTAACTAGAGAAAGCTAAAGGATCCAATATAAAAGAAGCTCCAGGACTTGATTCAAAACTGCATTGAACTATAAAGACAGCTAGACTAATTTTAGCTTATATAAAATAGATTTTAGCATAGAAGAATAATTACATTAAGACAAGTAGACAACAACAAAAAAAAGTGGCTGCGGAATATGTATTGAATAAAGGAGCGAGGTTTCCATTTATTTATTTATTTTCATTTTAGTATCAGCGTGAGTGTTTTGTAGAATACAGCAGAGTTTGCAAGTGCAAATAAGTCATAAAATTTGCATCATTTGAAAATCTCACATAAAGGGAGGAGAAAGTAGAGGAAGCTGATCAGATTAGCTTCAAGAAAGTGTTGTAATATTTTATAAGATAAAAGTATTTAAAAACTATTTAATATATTTATTTTGGTAGTATAAAGTTAATTCTTTACCTTTAACCGGCGGCTAGGGGCCTCTAATATGCTTTTCTCTAATAACTCTTAAAATATCGTAACTTCCTAATTGTTTTTTATTTATTTATGATAATTAGATTCTACATAAAATAAATGAAATGTTGATATCTTATGGATAAAACATGGTGAAGTTTGGATTTTTTTTTAATGATTTTTTAACATAAATAAATAAATAATACATATTTTTAGAGTTTTCTTCCTTTGAGAAATCATTAAGAAAAAATAATCAAAACTTCATTTTTTACCCATAAGATATCAAAATGTCATTCATTTTATGTAGAATCTAATGATTATAAGAAACCAGAACAAAACACTTGGGAAGTTGGAACATTAATTGAGCCTACAGTGAAGATCATACACGTATCTTTTTTCCTCCTTTTAATGATCACATGCGTTTTTGTTTGACAAAACACTCATTAATTTCATAAGTCCCTCCTTATTCAAATAAAACCAGCCAAATTAAAGTTTTGGTGGTTTATACCAAAAAAAGTTTTGGTGGTTGTCGATAGGGTTGGGCCAATCATCATTGAAACTGAAAACCAAATTGACGCCTATTCGGGTTTTTTTCTTTTTTAAAAAAATAGCCTTATTTCAGTTTTCAGTACATTTTTAAAAATTAATTCGGTTAAAACCAAGGTTGGAAACCGGACCGATCACCGAGCCGGTCGAGTCTTGGGTTAAGGGTTAGTGGGTCGAGACCAGGATTTAGGCCAGGGTCAACCGGGCTAGACCGGTGAGTATAAAAAATTGGAAAATAATTAATTTCTTATCACACCAATCTAAATTTGATATACTATATATCATTTCAATATTTAAGATCGGTAGCAAAATAACCATATACTTCAATACTTGTGACATATTCGGATATTCCTAACAATTTTCTTTACAACATACATTTGAGACAATATATTCATGATAACAAAATATCAAAAACAAGGATATGATGATAAAATATTCTCAAGTAGGATCCTTTTAACACCGAATGTGTGGGAGGATTGCTAGACTCGAGATTGGGAATGATAGTATTCTAGGCACCTTCATTATTAAAACATTCAACAATAATAAACTTGAAGCTCTGCACAATGGAACGAAGCTCTAAATCGAGATGAACAAAGCTCTTTCACGGTTTCACCTCAAGAAATAAACAATAGTGTGAGGCAAAATTTCAAAAAAAAAAAACCTAAAAAAAATAAAATAAAATAGTATGCCAGGGTCACCTGGTAACCCGTCTGAGTCACACCGGGTTTAGGGTTAGGCCAAGTTTAACCCTAAACCGGACCGGTTTCACGGCCGGTTCCGGTCCTAGCCTGGTCCGTCGGTTTCACAAACCATGATTAAAATCGAATAACCGTTTTCCCCCTCTTTTACTCGGATGACAGGCCCAACACACCTTTCCTCTGGAACCAATCCTATTATACAATTCTTCCTTTCAAGAAAATTGAAGCTATGAAGGGATCCGGGACTATGCCCTTGGGTCGTGGGTTCGATCCTCTTTGCCGTCGCTGAGACTCCTTTGGTAGGCGATCTCATAAGTCCCCAGTAAGTGCTCATAGAGCACAGGGGCCGTGCTGCGGCCTTGGTGGGGATTGATGTCGAACCCCTCCAAAACTTTTATATCAAAAAAAAAAATTGAAGCTATGTCTTTTAAAAAAAAAATATTTTAGGGTATTGGTGATATTAAAAGATACTCCTTCTTGTCCTTATTATAAGGCACCAATTAACTTTTCTCAAAAACCAATAAAAGTAGTTAAAATCAATAAATTTATCCTAGAATCTAAGTAATTTTCAATATTACCCCTACTAATTCCACTAAACTCTAATATTATATTAATTATTACTCTTACCTATTACCTTTATTAATTAGGGGCAGACATGAAAAATAATCAATGCTTATTGGGAACAAGCAAATGCTTTATAAAAAGGATCAAATAAACTTGTTTGTTGATGCCATATAATAAGGACCAGGGAGAGTACTTTAGAATACTAAATGTACTAAAAAAAACTTCATGATTGTAAAAAATTATTTTAGGATCTTGAAAAATTATTTCAGGGTATTTTCTGGTATGAAAAATATACTTTAGAATATTTTTTTAAGATCATAAAATAACTTTTCAAGATCATGAAGTATTTTTCAGTATCCTGAAATATCCTTTTAGTACTATTCATTCAGCATCTTGAAATATTTTTTCGGGATCCTAAAATATTTTTTCATGATGATAAAATATTTTTTTAATACCGTCCAATATCATAAAGTATCTTTTAAAAAAGGGTAAATGGGCAATTTGGTCAACCAACTATTGGTTCAGGAGCATCCAGCACAAAAAACTATTAAGGGTACCAAAAATACCAACAAACTTTTAAAAATGAGCTTCCAGCACAACGCCGTTAACCTCCGTTATCTAACCGTTATCTAAGGTGCAGATTGACCAACGAACTCTTACTCTAGGAGCGCCAAGCACAAAATTCTAAATTTTACTAAATTAAATAATTTTTTATCTCAATTGTCATTATTCAAAACTACTTGTATAGATATCTATGGACAAAAATTATTCATTCTTTAATTTTGTCAAAATTATAATTTTCTAAAATAAACAAAATTTTTAATTAAAAATATAATTATATGATTTAAATAAAACTCAAGGTGTTTTATAATTTATTATATATGTTAAAAAAAAATTATATGATTTATTTTTATAATAAAACTCACATAATTTCTTCTAAAATAAAATAATATTTTTTATGAGAAAAAGAATGTATGATAAATGATATGAGAGAATTAGAGTAAAATATGTAAAAGTGCACTTATTAATCAAATAAATTAGAGTAAATTTATGTATGTATTTTTACTCTATCATGTGAAAATTATTCTTTTCTTTCGATTTTGCCGTTAACTTAATATCATTATATTCAAGATAGATAGTGTATCGTTGGGAATAAGTTATATGTCAATTGACACAATTGAGCTTTAAGAACCTACTAACCTAAATTTCTTGCTATAATTTAAAGAGGGAAACAAATTATACTTATAAATTTAGATTAATAAGACTTATATTTAGAAATAAAATAAAAATGAAAATCATATTTAATAAAAATGAAAATTAAAGAATGAATAATTTTTGTCCATAGATATCTATACAAGTAGTTTTGAATAATGACAATTGAGAAAAAAATTATTTAATTTAGTAAAATTTAGAATTTTGTGCTGGAAGCTCCTGAAGTAAGAGTTCGTTGGTCAATCTGTACCTTTGATAACGGAGGTTAACTTTTTGTTAAAGGTGTTAACGTCGTTGTGCTGGGCGCTCCTTTTTAAAAGTTTGTTGGTATTTTTGGTACTCTTAATAGTTTTTTTGTGTTGGGTCTTTCTGGCCGATAGTTGGTTGACTAAAATGTCCCTTAACCCTTTAAATAACGGTAGTACCTGAAATATATTTTTTAAAGGTACAATTTCAGTTTTTGCCTCAAAACACCGCCATTTTTATATAAAGGTGGGCCGTGGACAATAGTATTAAAGAGGATAGCCGGTTCCCACTTCGCAGCGCGTTCTCTCCTCACTTCTGAAGGTGTTACAGACACGTAAGGTGCTTCTCCTGTGCTTCTTCCTTTAATTAGAGGGACAATCACATTTTTTTAAATTTTATATATATTTTATTTATTTAGATTAAAATTATATGTTGTTTTCGAATTTTTTTACTCAATATCTCAAATTAATTTGTTTTTAGTTCTGCACACAGAAATATTTGTCCGTAACACCAAGTATCCTAGAAATTAATTAATTTGAGATACGAGTAAATTTTTTTCAGAAAGTAATATATAATTTTAATCTAAATAAATAAAATATATAAAAAAATTTAAAAAATAAAATAAAGTATGTTTGTCCCTAAGCACATTAGTACAAACACCAAATGTGAACCCGTTACAGCCACAGGTCACAGCGCCTTCTCTCGCCAGACTCTGCATTCTCGCAGTCTCGCTTCGCCTTCTCACTAAACTTCCGGTCGACTCTCAGAGCGCCGATCGAAGTTCGATCTTGCAAGACTCTGCAGATCCGGTCTCACTCTACTATCTGCGACTGCGATCTGCCTCTTCTCCAGTTCTCGGTCTCACTGTCCGAAGCAAGGTCGATCTTGCCGTCTCAGCGTCGTCTCTCACTTTGGTGAGTTGCTTCACTTCACTCGGTACTTTATTTTAACCGATCTTGGTCGTATTTTCAGTTCTGCGGCCACTCACCGATCTGCCTCTTCTCCAGTTCTCGGTCCCACTTCACTCGTATTTCAAGTGTTTCCAAACAATTAAAAATCTCTCCTTTCAGTGTTTTATGTGGATGGAGTTTAAAAAAATTGTGGGTGCCGATTTTTCTGATGTGGGTGGCAATTTAAAAATCTCTCCCTGCTTCATATTTTTGCTTCTATCGAGTTTCACATGCTCCCTGATCCGATTATTTAGTGCTTCCTGGTTGCTGGTTATTCAGCCCATTTCTAATTATATTAAAATTTTGATGGCGATGAATTAAGAGAGAGTAGAGTTTGAGTATGGAATATATTATTTGTCGATGTTTGATCCATCATTAGTTTCTGAAAGCTTTCAAACTCAGCAAACTCACACTGCAACTCTGGCTTTGTCTTATTCACTGGTTTTGGCCTCGTCTATGCAGATCATTGATTATGCCTTTTGATTTTAATTAAGTGGGTTAATAAATTAATTGGATTGTCATTTAATTACTTTAACGCCGTTTAATTTACTTCAGACATATAATCATTAAAGTTGAATCATCAGCGTTGGAAAATAGGATATGACAGATCAAACTTTCATAGATCAGGCTAAATTAATTGGAACTGTGATGGATGAGTTGCTCCAGTTGTTTTTGTTGCTGGGACTACACATACATACAAGCAAACTTTTGAATTTATGTAGTTAGAATTTGTGATGGTTGAATGAATGTATGTTTGATTTGATGCTCCAGTTTCTATAGGGCCTGCTTGGATTTAGCTTTTGGAGAATAGCTATTGGGATTCTGAGGTAAAAATGGTTTTTAGAGAATAGCTTTTAGAATTTACGAGGTAAAAATGACTTTTAGAGAATAACTTTTAGATAAAAATGATAGTGTTTAGATATTATTATCAGAATAACTTTTTTTTCATGATCAAATTTACCAAAAAGATATTAGCTTTCTGAATAAATACTTCTCATGGTCTTAAAAATTTATTTTAGGATCTTGAAAAATATTTTAGTGTACTGATTAATCTTCACAAAAAGTTTTAAGGTATTAACGGGTACCAAAAAGATACTTAGGATACTGAAAAATACTTCATGATCTTAAAAATTTATTTTAGGATATTGAAAAAATATTTCAAAGTATTAAAAAATACTTAAGGATAATGACTGGTATTGAAAAAATAATGATGATGGCAAATGAGAGAAAAATCTAAAAAAATAGCTTTTTTCAAAACCTACATTTTGGATCAAAAACCTAGGTTTTGTCTGGACAATTTTGGAGTGTTTGTCAAATTTTTGCCAAAACGTAGGTTTTGATACAAAATAACTTCTGGACAATTTTGGAGTGTTTGACAAATTTTTGCCAAAACCTAGGTTTTATTTCCAAAACCTTGATTTTGAAGTTATCCAAATAGGCTCTAAATCTTCTGTGTTTGTTTTAATGCTCCAGTTTCTGGAAATTGGAAACATTGATGTCAGTAGGCTCATGTTGCCATGTTTTGTATGCTATTGGAAACAATTCTCATTTCATCGAACTCACAGTGAATTCACCCAAACAAGAAGGTCCAAAATATGAACCACATACTGAAACAAAAAGGTCCAAAATAAGCCCCAAAATCGAACCAAAATATTTCAATTTATTCAGTCCGATTTTTAAGTCATTTCGGTTTCAGTGTTTAAAAAACATGTTTTTCTGTTTTTTGGGTTTTCACCTAACACCGAACTGAAAAATTGTTTGCACGCCCCTAGTTGTTTTTTTTGCTCAGAACACACCCCTAGTTGTTGCAATAATGAAGTGGTTCAACTTTGATAAAGCTAATTTGTGGGAAAAAAAATGTGGTTGTACAAGTCATGAGGGAAGGAGCATGGAAAGGAAGAATGTGGACCCTTTCTTTTACGATTCCTTTCCTTTCATTATTCTTTTATTGCAGAAAGAGAGAGAGAGAGGAAAAGAGGAAGAAAAGATGAACATATAAAAGAAACAGAGAAATTGTGAGAAACTTGCAAGAAAATTCTAGCTTCAGCCATCTAACAACGCCGTCAGGAAGGTAAACTCCTTGACCCTTGTATATATTAAGCATTTGAGTTTAATCCACTTTACTTATAGTTGTAAGCCCAGCTTAGTATACTATACCCTTCACGTGACCATCTCATATTTGATTTATTTTCCTTTTCCTTTAGAGCCAATGTTATGGTTTAGTTGTTGTAGGTCGTCATATACTAATGGTGGTTCGTCAAATTATACTCCAGAAGTAATTGGCTCAATATTCATGGCAAGTGACCAAGACGCATCTTCCTCAAATTCTTCCAACTTCAATTCAACCCTAAGAACATACAAGTATGACATTTTCTTGAGTTTTAGGGGTGAAGATGTGCGTAACAGCTTCATAAGTCACTTGTATCATGCGTTAAAAAGGAGTGGATTTAGAGTTTTCAAAGATGATGAAGAGCTTAGGAGAGGAGAAGTCATTTCAAAAGAACTCCGACAAGCAATTGAGGACTCTCATTTCGCAATCGTTGTTCTCTCCAAAAATTATGCCTTTTCTTCATGGTGTTTAAATGAGCTCCAACATATTCTTTACTCAAGAGATAATTTGTGTCAACAGGTTTTCCCCATATTTTATGAAGTAGATCCATCTGATGTAAGGAATCAAAAACGAAGTTTTGAGGAAGCTTTTCTTAGGCCCCAAATGCTTCAAAGGGACAGTGATGTCTTGAAAAGTTGGAGAGAATCTCTCAAGGAAGTTGCTAACTTATCTGGTTGGAATTCCAAGAATGGGTGAGTTAATTTTTATTGGATAAAATTATGGGACATATATTTTTTGCTTATAATCATTTCATTGAACATAAATCTAGATGCAGTCAAGCTATTTTTTGGCATGAATGTGTTCTTATTTTAAAGATAAAAAATTAACTATTAAGATTAATTTTTTGTTATAACAGGGAATAATTATACTTCATATTAAAAGTGTCATGAATCTTTGTATTGTCTATTGCGTTGTTCTTTCCATTTCTGTTTGCAACTATTTAATAAATGAGTTTTCACTGTTACACTTAATCAAAAAAGTTAAAGAATTGTAAAACTTTTTAAATACAATCATTTGACGTTGATATATACATACTATTAGTTATATTCGAGTAATGGATCATTTTTTTAGTTGTGATATTATTTATTCTAATCAATTTTGAAGTTATTTTTTGTTTTTGAAATAAAAACTTTTAAATTGAAAATTTGCATTTTAATTTTTATTTTTCTAATATTGAACTATTCGTCATCAAACTAAAAGCTTTAACTTCACAATTAAATTAAAGCACATGCTTAAAATAAAAATTGGAATAACAACTGACAGGCTTATTTTCTGCCCATATTAAATTTGTTTCAATGAGTTTATGATCCAAAAGAAAAAAAAAATATTAACAATTGCAGACTAACAAATATTATAATCACAGTATCAAGTAAAAGTTATGTATCTTACTTGGGTTCATTCATATGTGGTTTTAACTTGTAGGCCTGAAGCAGAACTTATTGAGACGGTGGTTGAGGAGCTGTGGATCAAATTACATCCTAAACTGCCACCTTATTTTGAAGACTTAATTGGAATTGAAAATAAAATAGAACAACTGGAGCCACGGTTGGAGATAGGCTTGGATGATGTTCGGTTTGTAGGAATATGGGGCTTACCGGGTGTGGGTAAGACAACGATTGCTAGGGCTGTTTTTGACAAATATCATCACCAATTTGAAATCAAATGCTTTCTTCACAATGTTAGGGCAACTTCAGAAAGAGATGGTGAGGTTCACTTACAAAGTAAACTTCTTTCACATCTCAAAATTAGAAGCATGGAGGTTGAAGACACATTCGATGGGAAGGAAATAATCCAAAACCTTTTTAGGTATAAAAAAGTTTTACTTATCCTTGATGATGTTAGCCATACAAGACATTTAGAATTTTTGGCAGACAGCCCCAATTGGTTTGGTGCTGGGAGTAGGGTAATCATGACAACTAGAGATTCAAACTTGTTGCGTAGAGTGCACAAAGTATATGTACATGAGGTTAAAACTATGGACCTAGATGAATCCCTCCAACTCTTTTGTTCAAAAGCATTTGAAAGAGGTGAACCTCCTGAGGATCTTTTGGAAATGTCTAAAACTGTATGTGATTATGCGAAAGGCCTTCCTTTAGCTCTCTCTGTTTTGGGTTCTTTTTTGTGTGGAAGAAGTAGTATGCTAGAATGGGAAGATGCTTTGGATATGTTGAAGAAAAATCTACATAACGATATTCTTAGAGTTCTTGAACTAAGTTTTCATGTGTTAACTGGCACAGAACAAGCAATGTTTTTAGATATTGCTTGCTTCTTCAATGGGTGGAGCAAAAAGGTTATAACACATATATTGGAAAGTTGTGGATTCAATGCAAAAATTGGAATAGCAACTCTTCAGGAAAAGTCTATGCTAAAGGTTTATGATGATTGTTTAGTGATGCATGATTTGCTTGAACAAATGGGTAGGAGAATTGTTGTAGATAAGTCTCCTAATGATGTTGGAAATCGTAGTAGATTGTGGTCTAAGGAAGATATTGATGAAGTTATGAAAAACAAGCGGGTGAGTGTTGATCTTAGCTCTTATATTGGTTTGAATACATTTTATATCTTATTAGTTTCTTGTCAATTAATTTTGATATCATTTTCTTGGTGACTAATGTTGCTTATCAGGGCACAAAAAAAATACAAGCTATGGTTTCATCCACATCTTGTGAGGCATCTTGGGATCCTAATGCCTTTTCAAAATTCCGTAACCTCAGATTGCTCATCGTAACAAGTGATTTCAACCTTCCTGATGGCCTCCAACGTCTTTCTCATGCTTTGAAAGTACTTCACTGGACAAAATATCCCTTAGACACTCTTCCTCCTGAAACAGGACTGGATGAACTTGTTGACCTTAAAATGTGTCATAGCAAATTAAAGAAACTTTGGAATAAAAGCCTGGTAAGATACCTTATCCTGATGATTTGATGTTATAGATATATAGTGTAATTTATTATGCTAGTTAGCATAATGTATTGTTTTAGTGATTCTAATATATTTGTTTGACCAGTGTTCTAGGAATCTGAAGTTTTTGGACTTGAGTTATTCCCAAAACTTGATTGAAACTCCTGATTTTTCTAAACTTCCAAATCTGGAAAGATTAGAACTTGAAGGTTGTGAAGCTCTTGTTGACCTTCATGCTTCAATTGGACAACTCAAAAGGTTCAAGTGTTGAATTTGAAAGGTTGCAAAAATCTAAGAGCCTTTTGTGCAAAAAAATTCGAAATGAGTGCCTCAAAGAATTTGTTCTTTGTGGGTGCATTCAAGTTAAATATCTCCCAGAGTTTGGGGAAAGCATGAAAAATCTAGAAATGCTTGATGCTGAGGAGACAAATTTAGTGAAGCTTCCTGAGTCACTTGGATTATTGAGTGGTCTTAAGACATTGAGGTTAAGGGGATGCAAAAATCTCGTTTGCCTTCCCCAAAGCATTCACAAGTTGAAGCATCTCGTAATTGTTGATATTGCTGGTTGCTCAAAATTTGGTAGATTGCCAGAAAAGTTGAATGAAATGGAAGCCTTGGAGGAGATTGACGCAAGTGAGACCGATATAACTGAAGTACCTTGTTCCATCGGCGGTTTAAAAAAGGTCAAGAGACTTTCATTTCGGGGGTGCAAAACGTCAACGTCGAACTCTTGGAGCTTGGTTCCTCTATTGAAGCGCACATTATTTTGGGGGCTTTCAATTCATAAGGGCTTAACATTGCCTGCTTCAATATGGAGTATTAAATCACTGAATGAATTAGATTTAAGCTACTGCAATATTGATGATGGATCCATTCCATTTGACTTGGGTGGCTTATCTTCATTGAAGGAATTAAATCTAAGTGGAAACTTGTTTAAGAATCTGCCTGTAGGCTTTATATCTAATCTTTTGAAACTGGAAGTTCTTTATTTGCATTCCTGTTCAGAACTTGGGTCATTGCCACAGTCCGGACCATGTTTAAAGATAATAGATGCAGGAGAATGTGGTTCAATGGAAACAGTGGTAGACGAACAGCTATTTCATCTCTTTGCTTCAATTGACCGGGTACAAATATATATACAAGATTATATAACTATATTATGTTGTTAATTATACTATATAATTTGATATGATTCTTTGTGGGTTTAGGCGAAATGGGTGACGCATGCTGAAACTTTCTCGATGACAATTCCAGGGAGCGAAATACCATCATGGTTTGAGAATCAAATTGATCTGTGTATGAATGACAACAATGAAGGTTCAATGATGATAGACATGCCTCCTTGTGGGGAAGAAATATTAGGACTTGGGTTATGTGTTGTGCTGGATAATGAGAAGTTTTATTCCACTGGACCCAACAAAAGACCTTTGGCTTTTCCTCGTTGGTGGTTTGATTTTGCTTAATAAGCCTTTTGTACGATGGATTTTATGTGGGATGGGGCATTTATTGATAAAGAAATAAAGTCAAGCCACCTTTGGATAGTGTTATGGAAACAAAGTGAGGAACTCAGTCATATTCTACAATTAAGCAAGAACAGTCAAATTCCCTTGACATTTCACGTCGAAGGTGAGAAAGTTGATGCAATAAAGTGTGGGTGGCGTGTCATACGCAAAGCTGATTTTGGAAACAGCACCAGCTCAATGAATCAACAACACATGGACCACAAAGAGTCAACAACACAAGGGCCAAGTATGTCATTTTACTGTACTTATCCTCTATTCATTTTCATTTCAAATTGCTCCTTCAATCTCTCATCGTGAGACAAAATCTCGTGCACAATTTTTTTTTTTTTTTTAATAATAAAATGATATTAATAAAGTAGAAACATTGCCAATTATAACAAGACAAAAAGAAAAATTAACTACACTATAAAATAGAGAGAGGGGCCTTGGATAAGGAGACCCGGGAGTAAATCTTAGAAGGGAATTATTTGTCAAATATTTTTCTACAATTATTCCTAAATAAGGCTTCTTGATTAGCAATGACTTTTCACCAAAGTGAAAAAATAAGCATTTTCGTTAGCGAAAAGAATTAAGTATTAACTAGGAGTATCTTGATGTATATATATATGAGAGAAAAATGAATGGTTCTGTTGGACAAAAAAGGCAAAGTGTTCAAAAGGATATTTTACATTTAGGGCAGAGAGGAGCACATTAAATAAGCAACCTTTTATAATTAAAAAGTTGGAAAGATGAAAAGATGAGCATTAATTAAGGATTTAATAAACAAATGTAATCAATTTTAGGACTCATCTCCAATAAATTCACCGAGATGAAGACACATAATTAAATACACACGCAGCTTAATTATTTTTGTGACTCTGATTTGGTTGTGTTATTGTGATGATCGACAGCTGCAACGCATTGAGAAATACTGATTTCGCACCCCAATGCTCCGATTCAGGTGAAGCAGCACTGTTTGTTATCTGCCCAGCAAGAAATTGAAAGATTAATTAAAAACAGAGAAATTTTCCAAATATAAAAGTGGTATTATTTCTGTGCATTCACTCATAATATATTCTGAATTTAAATAAATTTTTATTTATTCAAGATATTAATGATGACTTCCCATTTTTTGTATATTTGAGATATATTTTGATATATTTCTAGGAGTCAATCAATGCTAAATTAAAGGGGTTTATTAGAGATTTTGATAAAATATCAATTTGGACATTATTTAGAGTATTTTGTTGCAAATATCTCAATTTTAATTAAATAGAAATATTTAGGTTTATAGATAAGAATAAATAAATTATAATGATATAAGGTAAAAAAAGAGGTTTAGGTTTTAATTATTATTATTATTATATAATTTTCCTTTGCTTTTTTTCACAATCAGAATAAGGAGCACAAAGCCGCACTGTTTGGGGCTGAATCAATTGAAACCTAAGAGATCTAAGTGAAAAGAGACAGAGAAATATTGGAGTGAGAGTCATTTTTCTTTGGGAATAAACTACAGAACTGAGGGTAACGAGAAGCGCTTATTATTTTCAGAATTCATCTTTCTTCCTCTCTTGCCGGCGGCGTTATTGAACCACCACAGGTTGCCCGGCGAGCATCATCCAAAGCCGTATTCACGGACTGAACGAGAAGACAGAGACGGAAGGAGCAGAGGCGATTTCATTTTGGTGAAATTTTCCAAATATAAAAGTGGTATTATTTTTGCATTTACTCATCATATAAGAAAAATATAAATAAATTTTTATTTATTCTAGATTTTATCAATGACTCCGATTATCCTTCGTTTTCCTGCTCTGTTTATATTCATTGTCTCCCTTTCTTTCTTATGGATTTGAAGTCTATTTAGTGTTGCTGTGATGGATTTTGTTAAATCTATGTCTCTAGATTTTCTTTGTAGAGTAGCTATGAATTTATAGGTAGAATAGATTTGTTTTCATTTATTATTTATCATTAATATTAATTTTGGTTATTTAATCTTTTTAACTTTATCTATTTGAGTGACTATCATCATTTATTGAATATGAATTTGACCATTAGGATTTACCTTAATGAAGAAAATTTTAATTAGGCTATGAGATTCAATAATTCAATAATAAGATTAAATTACGATTTAATTTATGATTATGATAGATATATACCTAATTGCCCCTATATAATTATTGAAGAGTATATTCGAGTTTTATGGCTTCTTGAGTAATTATATTAGACATGACAACTTACATTTAAGAGAGGACTGTGAGCTAGTAAACTCATGATTGTTGTAAACTCGATTAAACTCACGAGTTTATATATCGAGTTTACTGCTTTTACGTTTTCATCTTACAAAATAGTGTTTAATCATCTTTAAATTCTTGTTGACTTTTTCAATTTGATTATGCTTAGCATATTTAAATGTAAATTTTATAAAAACTTCTTTGTTAAATATGAATTATGAATGTTGATGGATTTAATTTCAATTATTTGGATTTAAAAATATTTAAGTAAATTTGTTTACTTTTCATATTTTAGTTATTTAATTATATACTATTAATTTCTATTTAATCCAAAAAGTAATTTCTTACGATTCGATTTTGCAATACGCTAAAAATCGTATTTATGATAAATATCATAAATTAGTAAATAATACCTATTGGAAATAGGTGAATATGTGATCTCAAAGTTTAGTGTAGTATTTATCTTATTTTCTAAGGTAAATTCTATTAAAATTAGAAGAGATAAAGAGCTAAAAATCCTAAGTGAAATATTGGGTCATAAAATGCCCTAAAAATATTGTGATATATCCTAAAAGGCAACAAAATATTTATTAAAAATAGGAAAGTATATTCATTCTCTAATTTAGATAGTTTTTGGGATTATTTTCCTTGGAATATAATAAAACAAAATTAAATATTATTTTGGGGACATAAGTTATCCAATGATTTTAAATATTTTATATAGAGCATAAATTACCAATGTCAGTCCAATAGTTGTAAGAAAATGATTAATCCTAATTAGGAAAATTGTTAGCAATTAGTAAAGGGGTTAATTAAATAATTAATGACTAATTATTTAAGTATGAATCAAGGGTTTGGATTAAAGTTGACAAAGTTAATTCTAAGGCCATGAATTTTACCATGAAGTTTGATCTATGTGAATACTAATGAACCAATGAGAAGGCTTGAAACAAAGGGGTATTTTGTTAATTAAAGATACATAAAATGGCTAAAGGGAAGGGGATTTCGGTTGGCTCTTGGAAGGGGAAGGTTGTTGGATTAAATTTATGATATTATGTATTTGTTAAAAGCATATTAGATAGATCAAAGAGGATGTCGGCGAGAGATTCCTTTTCAGTTAATAACTCAAGCAAAGTTGAAAAGTCAAATATGTGGGAGGGATCCAAATTGATCGGTGTGTATGTATAAACCGAAATTAGATGGAAGGAAGGAGAAAGAAAAATTGAGAGTTTTGCAAGTGGATGTATAATAATAATATAGATTGTGATATTTGTGGAAAAAGTAAATAGGATAAGTGAGAACCGGATAAATTAAATCCTACCTTGAAATCCTTGGATTAAGTAGAAAACATCCTGGACATATTATGAATCAAGGAATTTTTATCCAGTTGCTTTCACCTAAGTAATTTCAGTAACCGACCGGCAGCTTGTAAAATCCCAATTTGAAACGCTGAAATTTTTTTTTTTTTTTTCAAAGTCAGAGTCGAGCAATGGAGCGTAAGAGTAACTGATCATAACATAACATGGACCATAGTGTAATAAAGTATTGATTACAGTAATCCTAAAAGATTAGTGTTACGGTCACTTTGTCCGTACCTTCGTTGACGTACGTAGATGTTTTCTTGCGTGAAGTAACTTGTACCTTCGACGGAAAATAGCGGTTTGTCAGAAGCGGCACGTTGGACGGTAACGGCACAAACTAGAGATTTACGACGTCCTATGAGAGCAATATCACTTCCATTAGTGATTTGACACAATAATCGGCATTTTAGGTAAAAATTACCATTTTGCCCTATACCCCTAATGGCGGAATTTCGCCAGACGCCGTTACTCGACAAATTTTCTTCGAAATTTTGCCCGTAACTTGACGCCATTTAGATTTTCAAAAATAAAGACTAAAATATCCTCCCATATGATATCCAATCATACAAAAATAAAGGCTATTACAGCATTACAACACTCTTTTGTGAAGCATAAAAGCCCAACTTTGAGTGCGATGCCTACCAAGTTTTTACCTCGTGGGCATTTTCAATGCAATAAGGCCTAAAAAAATAGTAGGAATCTCATTCTACTTACTAAAACTATCTAACAATTCTCTACTTCTAAGAACTAAAAACTAAAGAGAAACACTTACCAGATTTGAAGACTTAAATTTTTCCAGCTTCTCTCTCTTCTTTCTCCCTCTAAGATTTCGCCAAGGAAGGAGTGAAAATGGTGTGAAGATGTGGGGACCACTTGGCTATTTATAGAAAATCGAAGGGATACATAAAATTTTCCAACTTGTTTACAACCATGGAAAATCAAACATGAAAATGGTGTAAATTCCTTGATCATTCGTACCTCTTGGTCGACATAGGGAGCTGATGTGGCAGCCCAATATTGGTCAAAATGGTGACTTGGGTTGCTTTTAGCGTCTGTCAATTTAAAGATCGATACCCGCTTCGCGTGATTTCGGAGAAATTTCAAAATTCGGGATTTACAACTTTGAAGACAAGTTCACACTTACTAGAAATGTCCAAGTTAACCTAAATTTTGATCCCATATAGGGCTCCAACGATCCGGTTGAAGTTTTCTCAGCATGTCCTAACACAGCGTCCGGTTTGAACGCATTTCAAATTATCAACTTCTTCTATAATTCACTGATTCCAAATATGTTAAAATAAATTCAAACTCATTCCTAGATGTTGAGTTAGAATTTATTTTCTCTATATCCAAAAAATATACCTATATGCATTTTTCCCTATTTTGTTTTATTAGGAAATGCACAAACGACTTCAGAAATTTTCTTCCCAAGAGTCTAACGGAAGATAATAACTCACTGATCAATATTTTTCCTGACTTTGGAAATCCTATTCCTAGATCTCTAGATAGGATCCGTTCCTAATTTCTAAATTACTATTCACATTTTTTACTTTAATTAATTATATTAATAAAATAATATCACTTGCACATATAATTTTTGTTCTTATTTTCATTTTTTTTTCTTTCTTCTTGGCCCAATTTTCGCTGGCCCTTATTTATTTTTAATAAATATTTATTTTTTATTTAATTAATTATTTAATGATTTATTTATTTAATTTTTCCAAAATTCCACAAAATCCCTAATTGGTCCATTCTTGTATTTAGGCTTAAAAATACCTAAATTTAACTATTTTTCTCCAAAATTTCCAATTAATTAGTAAACATGTTTTTTACTAATTTTAAAACAAAAACCACTAATTTTAGGGTTTTACATAATTACTTGTGAATTTTCTTTGCTTATGCTTAAGTAATTAGCTCAATATTACTTAATTACTTCTTTTATCACTTGTTGATAATTTTCTTAATTACAATGCCTCATTACCTTCATACTCTTGCATTAATCTTAGTATTTCCATGCCTCTTACATTATTCTACAATTTGTAAGGGTATTTTGGTCTTTTCATTACCTTTTGAACATTCTTGTACAATTTCTCCAATTTCATAATTTATTAAATTACCATAATTAGAGATAATATATTCTCCTAATTCACTTGGGCATTTTACAGCCTTCTAGGATTTTTCATAATTTTTCTAAGTTATTCATGTCCCTTAGGGGCATTTTTGCTATTTGGCACTTGGCCCTAAATTCCCGATTTCCTTTTGCTGGAATTTAACTTAGAATAATAGGCTAAATTTACACAAGTCTCGAGACATTAATTTCACTTATCTTAAATATGCATTTTATTCATAATATTCCAGATAATAAAATCCGGTATTACATTTCTCCCCTTACACAAAATTTCGCCCTCGAAATTTAATCTATCCTAACTAAACTTCGCCATGAACTCGTACTTCTCTTCCATGTCTTTCTGCTTCCCAAGTCGCCTTCTTCTGGGCGATAAACCCTTCCGTGACCACCTTCACAATCAAAATAGTCTTGTTTTCGAGCCGCTTTTTGTGATCGGCGATCCGCCTCGGCCGACTATGAAGGTATTATCATGCCGTACTTCCTCAACATCCTCGTACTGGATGACATGATCACTCGTCTGTTGGTACTTCTTCAATTGCGACATTGGAAAACGCTTGAGATTACTCAGTTCGGGGGTAAAGCTATCTCGATGGCTACTTCTCCGCGCTAGCCAAAATTTCAAAGGGTCCTAAGCACACGTGGACTCGCTTCTTCCTCTAAGCGTTTCGCCGACACTCCGAATCGGAGATAACTTTAGGAATACATGGTCGACATAGGAACGTCAAGGGTCTCTCCTTTGTCCGCATAGCTCTTCGCCTACTATGTGCGGCTAGGAGTCTCTTCTTGATCAATGCGATCTTCGTCTGCAGGTCTCGTCAAGCATATCCGTCCTAAGTAATCGCCTGGGATGAATCTGTCCAAAGATAATGGTGATTGACACTTCCGTCCATACAATGCCTCGAACGGGGCTATTTGTATACTAGCATGATAATCGTTGTTATATGCAAAACTCTCATAGCTAAAGATGTTGATCCCAACTTCCTTTGAAATCCAGGCACATGCTCGCAGCATATCCTCCAAATGGCTTCGTATAGTTCTTTCGGCATTGACCGTCACTAGGGTGATAAGCCGAACTGAACTTCAGCTTGGTTCCCATACCTTCATGTAACGCTGCAAACCTAGATTTGAACCGCGTATCCCGATCAGAGACAATGCTCGTAGGGACACCATGTAACCTCACTATCTCTTTGATATAAATCCGCCAATCGCTCCTGAGAATAGTGGATAACGATGGGAATAAAGTGGCCACTTGGTTAATCTGTCAACAACTACCCAAATTGTATCATGATTTCGATTTTGGGCGGACTCTACCACAAAATCCATGGTTATGTTCTCCCATTTCCATTCCGTGACTCTAGTCCTTGAAGAAGCAGGGTCGACGGTGTTGCACTCCACTTACTTTCTCGGCAGGTCAAGCATCGGCCACGTATTCTCACACGTCTTTCTTCATTCCGGGCCACCAAAGTTCGGATTTACACTGGTACATCTTGACCATGCCCGGATGTAGAGCGACTTACTCTTATGAGTCGTCCATTATCGCCCATTTCCCACCATTCATCAACTGCGAATAGAGATCTTCACCCGGATCTCGATAGCCCAATCATCTTGCTTCGAGCTTCGTCAACTTCTGCCTCTCGATCATACTCCCCTTGACTCGCAAGAAGAGTAGCAGGGTAGGCATCACCGGTGCATGTAGACCACGTGCGAGATTTGGTTGGATAGATTCAGTATCTCTGAAATCTTCCAGTTAGCCGCTTCTTGTATCATCATGTATGATACCTGCACTGCCTTTCTACTAAGAGCATCAGTAACGACGTTTGCCTTTACGCTGGATGATACTTGATCTCCAGGTGTAGTCTTTAATCAGCTCCATCCAACGACGTTGTCTCATGTTGAGTTCTCGTTGATCGAACAAGTATTTCATAAACTTTTGTGGTCAATATACTTCTACGGTTACACCGTAAGTGTAATGCCTCCATATCTTTAGCGAACACGATAGCCGCTACTTCTAGATCGTGTGTAGGATAATTTAACTCGTGAGGCTTCATGACGAGAGGCATAAGCCACCACTGCCTTCGCTGAGATTAGGACACATCCCAATCCTTGCCCACCGGCATCATTCAGACAACATAGGTCTCATCGTGACTGGGATAATCAATACGGCGGCTGTAGTCAACCTCTCCCTCGTATTCCAAGCTCTCCTCACAATCATCTCCCCATACAAAGGGTTGATTCTTCCTCGTAAGCTTTGTCAATGGTAGGGTAAGACGCGAGAAATCCCGTATGAATCTAAGCGGTAGTATCCCGCCGACCAAGAAAACTACGGATCTCCGTCACGTCTCTCGGCCGCTTTCTCACCCAAAGACTGCCTCACCTTGCTTGGATCAACTGCAACTCCGCCGCTAGATATAACATGCCCAGAAATTTAACCTCTCCGGCCTAAAATTCACATTTACTCGACTTTAGCATATATTTGCTTCTCCTCGAGTATGTCTAACACTTTTCAGTATGTTCTTCGTGCCTCTTCC
Organism: Acacia pycnantha; assembly: GCA_025563575.1. Lineage (NCBI taxonomy): Eukaryota > Viridiplantae > Streptophyta > Magnoliopsida > Fabales > Fabaceae > Acacia > Acacia pycnantha. The sequence goes on from JAMWYP010000520.1 coordinate 27,470, forward strand.
TTGCTCTTAGAGTAAATCAAAATGTCATCAATGAACACCACCACAAATCCAGGCATCAGATCAATGTTGAACTCCACTTCTCGGATAGGAGGTAACTTAGTGAGATCCTCCGGAAATACATCAGAAATTCATTCACCACGGGAATGTCCCGAAGTGAAAGGTTAAACACTTGCTTTTATCGAAAAGAATACCATGAAGGCCTGGCATCCCTGCTTCACGTGGTCGATCAGCCGTCAGAGCGGAGAGAAAGTTCGAGGCTCACTTCAACCTTGTCTCCTCGTAAATGATATCTCCTTCTTGCCCGATCGATCGCACCGCGGTTTCGTCCGGTGACCGGGAATAGAGTATACGCATCGATCTGGTGAAGAGGTAGAGCGGATAAGATCCACTTTAGAAACTTGTCCATCCACACGTTAGCGGTACAATTCATACATGCATCGGAAGCTAAAGACTTTACACCCAACGGTGTAGATACTCACAAAGATCAAATGGTAATCTACAGGCATGCAATCCTAAACGACTTGCACAATCATATGAAATAAACGAATGACTAGCACCCGAATCATACAATGCTTGTAATAGATTGCCATTCAGATAGATGGTACCTTGAACCATCTCTGGAGATTTTCTGGCCTCTGTGTTTGTTAAAGAAAAAATCCGGCCAGCGCTCTGAGGTCTCGCCTCTGCAGCCTTCTCGGGGCAATCCCGCTAATGTGTTCAAAGCTTCGACATCCACGAGACTTGCTTCCCATCACAGCTTGGCTCCTCGGATGGTACTTCCCGCATTTTGAACACCCTGGGATCCTAACATTTGAGACTATCTTGTTGGTAAGGTCTCTTGTTCCCGCCTCGGTTTTCATTCCAAGGCGCTTTCCTCTTCTGTGAGGAACCTCCACGGTTAGATCCACCGCGACCAAACATTGTTTCCTTCCCGACCTCGGGATTTGCGCGGATCCTTCAAGGTTACGCTCGTCGTCAATGCGGGATCCTACGGCTTGAGCCATCTTAGAGAATTGGTGAGATACCACTCGTTCTTATGTGCGTACCTCAGCCCGTTCACCAATCGGTTCGCCTTCCAGCTTTCGTGCTCACATTGCTCTTCGGTCTGAAGAGTATCGGACGAGTTGGTGAAACGTACGGCGTAATCGTCGAATGATTCTTCGTTTCCTTCTCGGGAATCTCGCAGTAAATTCTTCCTCCTTAATCACACGTATCGAGGGGAGGAAAGTATTGTTCGTTGAATTGCTCCAAGAACATTTCCCAAGTAACGAGGACTTGGCAGAGTTGTGGAAACGCTCTTCCACCATCTCAGGGCATCGCCCTCTAACTTGTAGATAGCCACAGTGCTCTTGGGTTCCTAAGGCACTCGATAACTTCAAAAATCTTTTCTAGGCTTAGCAGCCAATCCTCAGCTAGTTCACTCTTTCCCCGAAACCGGGTGGCTTACTTATGTAACTGGTTGACCCTGCCTCTCGGTGGTTCTCTTTTGATCGCGCCTAGGTGGTGATTGGGATCTCTCGAACCCCTCGAGTCTCTTCATCATTTTTCATTGTCATCATACATATTTCTTCGTCAATATTGTTGTTATCCTCTTCATTTTCTTGTTCCTCCTCGTGTTGCCTTGAGTCTAACTTTGTCTTTGTGCCTCCTGGTCTTGTTGGTTCTTGTCTTTGCCAAGAGAGCATCAATCAAAACTCGGGGTTCTTTGGAGGGTTCTCACGCATTTCTCAATTTGGTCACGACTTTGGTTGATTTGGTACTTGGTATTGTTCATCCCGAGGTCAGTCTGCCTCTTCCTCTACCTCGGCCTCGACCTCGGCCTCGGCCTCTTGGTGCTGACACCTCTTTAAGATGGCCATGTTTAATCCCTTCCTTTAATTAAATAATGATATATATGTGTCGAAAAAATAAAAGCGGCACGGGCACTTATTCAGAAATTCCTTATATATTTTCATATTAGATGTAATGTAAGCATGCTAACGTATATTACATCATCGGAAGTTGGATGACACCGGTGGTTAAATCGTATATCCCCACGTTGTGCGTCATCAGAAGAATGATTCGAGCCAACTGTGTTTCTCCGGCCTAAAGGCATACTAGCCATTGTCTCTTGTTCATCTTTACACATTTACGCACCAATGGTCGATCGGTCTTCAAATTTTCAAAAAGTGCTCAAAGTTAAAAGGCTTTGAAAGAACCTAACTTTCGTTATCTCAGAAGTAATGGCCGAGTGTAAGTGTCTACCATGGGAGCCTCCACTTGACTTATACTGGCGATCGATTGGCACACCCATGAGATTAGCCTTTCCTTAAGCACCAAACCGTTCGTGGTAACATAGTTAAATACTTGCCGCAAAGATTTGCTCGATACCATGGCAAATGTAACATCCCAATTTGAAGCGAGGAATTTTTTTTTCAAAGTCGAGCTCGAAAGCAAATGGAGCGTAAGAGCAATCGATCATAACATAACATGGAACATAATTGTAATAAAGAGTATTGATACAAGAATCTTCTCTGCTCAAAAAGTAAACTACAGAAAAGAAACAGAAAAGCGATAAGAAAGTGATAAGATAACTTCATCCGCAAAGCTACTCCTATTTGCTTGCCCCGGACTTCAATTCGCGGTCCTTCGAATCCCTTTGAAAGCTACTGTACCGAGATTCAATTCAACGCATTGAATCTCGTGGTAACGGTTCTCATACCCAAACAACACAAAGATGTACCAACCGAGATATTCAGAGCTAATACAACGGTATATCACTACATAAGCATACAGCGAGATGCATGACCATTATGCCGACAAACATAAGCAATAAGCAATATGAAAGCCCCACAATGTAAAACAACACAACAATGCCTGCACTATTCACCAAAGTGCCACGATACTCACTCGTGTCCTGGTAGCTAGGAAAACATACCGGCATTACAAGACATAACCCGTATAAACCTGCATCGTATAACGGTCTACGAACATATCTTACACATATATGCATTTAAGCAAGCACAAGATTAGTGTTACAAGACGCTGTCCGTACCTTCGTTGACGTACGTAGATGTTTCTTGCGAACTTGTACTTTCGGACGGAAAAGCGGCGGTTTTGTCCGACATGCATGTTGGACAAGTAGCAACGGGCAGAAACTAGGATTCCTCGACGTCCTATGAGAGCAATATCACTTCCATTAGTGATTTGACACAATAATCGGCATTTTAGGTAAAATTACCATTTTACCCCCTATACCCCTAATTGGCGGAATTTCGCCTTGGCCTTAAATTCTACGACAAATTTTCTTCCGAAATTTTGCCGAACTTCGACGCCATTTAGATTTTCGAAAATAAAGACTAAAATAGCCCTCCCATATGATATCCAATCATACTAAAAATAAAGGCTATTCTAGCATTACAACACCTACTTATGAAAGAGCTATACAAAAGCTTCAACTTTTCGTGTACTCGATCCCTACCAAGTTTTTACCTCGTCGTGCATTTTTCAATGCAATGAGGCCTAAAAAATAGTAGGAATATCATTCCCTACTTACTAAAACTATCTAACAATTCTACTAACTACCGAACTAAAAACTAAAGACCGAAAGACTTACCCGTTGAAGACTCAGAACGCATTTCTGAAATTATCAACTCCTTCAGAAAAATTCACTGATTCCAAATATGTCAAAATAAATTCAAACTCATTCCTAGATGTTGAGTTAGAATTTATTTTCTCTATATCCAAAAATATACCTATATGCATTTTCTATTTTGTTTTATTAGGAAATGCTGTAAACGACTTCGAATTTTCTTCCCAAGAGTCTAACGAAGATAATAACTCACCGATCAATATTTTCCTTGACTTTGGAATTCCTATTCCTAGATCTCTAGATAGGATCCGTTTCCTAATTTCTAAATTACTATTCACATTTTTTTACTTTAATTAATTATATTAATAAAATAATACCACTTGCACATATAATTCTCATTTCATTTTTCATTTTTTTCTCTTTTTCTTGGGTCCATTTTTTCGGCTGGCCCTTATTTATTTTTAATAAATATTTATTTTTTATTTAATTAATTATTTAATATTTACTTATTTACTTTTTCCCAAAAATTCCACAAAAATCCCTAATTGGTCCATTCTTGTATTTAGGCCTAAAAATACCTAAAATTAACTATTTTTCTCCAAAATTTCCAATTAATTAGTAAACATGTTTTTACTAATTTTAAAACAAAAACCACTAATTTTAGGGTTTTACATAATTACTTGTGAATTTTCTTTGCTTATGCTTAAGTAATTAGCTCAATATTACTTAATTACTTCTTTTATCACTTGTTGATAATTTTCTTAATTACAATGCCTCATTACCTTCATACTCTTGCATTAACCTTAGTATTTCCATGCCTCTTACATTATTCTATAATTTGTAAGGGTATTTTGGTCTTTTTATTACCTTTGAACATTCTTGTACAATTTCTCCAAGTTCATAATTTATTAAATTACCATAATTAGAGATAATATATTCTCCTAATTCACTTGGCATTTTACCGCCTTTTTAGGATTTTTCATAATTTTTCTAAGTTATTCATGTCCCTTAGTGGGCATTTTCGTCATTTTGGCACTTTGGCCCTTAAATTCCCGATATCCTACAGAATTTAACTTAGAATAGTAGGCTAACTTTACACAAGTCTGAGACACTAATTTCACTTATCGAAATATGCATTTTATTCATAATATTCCGAGATAATAAATATCCTAGTATTACATGCAGCTTATCCGAAAATGTTCAATAGACTAGGAAATACCCTTAATTGGATAAAAAATTTTATAAATCCAAATATTCTGAAAGAGGAAGAATAGACCTTCAAGGCTATGTTGTTAGATTTTGATATTTTCTAAGATTACGCGATTGTAACACCGAATGTGAACTTTATCAAGAGATACATATAAAGTGAATGCATGACATCATTGAGATGACATCTTTTTGTTGAAAAGAGCAAGGGGGAGGTCGGCACATAGGTGGATGGTGGAGAAGAGACTTCAAAATTGGTTTTCTAATTCTATGGCCAAGAATAAAGAAGGGCAAAATTGCTATACCAAATGGGTCCTAGAATTTCTATAAATAGCCTCCATCTCAATTGCAATTCTCAAACCAATTCACAAAACATTCTTAGAGAGAAGTTAGAGAGAGGAGCTCTAGAGAAGTGAGAGCAAGAAAGAAGAGGAGGTTCGCAAGGGTAAGTTCTTCTGTTCTTAGTTTTAGTTCGTAGTTCTTGAAGTTCTAGTGGTAGATGTTGTTTTGATCTTTAATCTTCCAAGTTAGTTTAGATATCATGTTTTAGGATTAAATATGATATTTAATTTGAAAATATGTTGGAGTTAAATATATGGCAAAAATTTTGGAAGATTAGAGTCAAAGTAACGAAGTTCGCAAAATTTCACCGATTAGGAGGTCGGGGTAAAATGGTCATTTTTGACTAAAATGACTGTTATGATGATTGTTTAGTAACAAATACGCTATTGTCCTTATAGGATACCTGTTTACGTACTCGACCAATGTACATATTGAAATTCCACAACGAAGGTATGTTCGCGTACTAGTAACCCTAACTCGATATTTATGGTATACGTGTACGTGCTATGTGTATTGTATGTTTATGTACTATTGTTATGGTTGCCGGGTATTGGGATACGCTTGTTAGTGGCCTAGGTGCCGCCTGTGGCACGTTTGCTAAGGGCCCAGGTGCCGCTGTGGTACGCTTGTTGGGGGCCCAGGTGCCGCCGTGGCACGTTTGCTAAGGGCCGAGGTGCGCCAGTGCACGCTTCAAGGAGAGGGCCTAGGTGTTGCTAGGGTAAGCCTGGGGGCCTATGTGCCACGGATACGTTTGTCGATATCCCCGATTACGCTCGACCAACAACATTGCACCGTATATCGTCAACGAAGGTAATGCTCACAGCATCGTAACACTAACACGTATATTTATGGTATGCGTATATGTGGTATGAGTATTGTATGCAAATTGTATTCAAAATGCCAACCGGCTAATTATTGATCTATGTGAATACTAATGAACCAATGAGAAGGCTTGAAACAAAGGGGTATTTTGTTAATTAAAGATACATAAAATGGCTAAAGTGGAAGGGGGATTTCGGTTGGCTTGGAAGTGGGAAGGTTGTTGGATTAAATTATGATATTATGTATTTGTTAAAAGCATATTAGATAGATCAAAGAGGGATGTCGGCTGGGATTCCTTTTCAATTAATAACTCAAGCAAAGTTGAAAAAGTCAAATATGGGGGAGGGATCCAAATTGATTAAGTGTGTATGTATAAACCAAATTAGATGAAGGAAGGAGAGAGAAAAATTGAGAGTTTGCAAGTGGATGTATAATAATAATATAGATTGTGATATTTGTGGAAAAGCAATAGGATAAGTGAGAACCGATAGAAATTAAATCCTACCTTGAAATCCTTGGATTAAGTAGAAAATATCCTGACATATTATGAATCGGTTAATTTTTATCCGTAAGTTGGTGTCATCGAAGTAATTTCCGTGAATCGACTTACGCTATCCGAAAATGTTCATGAGACTAGGAAATACCCTTAATGGGATCAAAAATTTTATAAATCCAAATATTCTGAAAGAGGAAGAATAGACCTTCAAGGCTATGTTGTTGGGAAGAATAGACCTTCAAGGCTATGTTGTTGGGAAGAATAGACCTTCAAGGCTATGTTGTTGGATTTTGAGATTTTCTAAGATTACGCGATTAGAACACCGATCGTGGAACTTTATCGGTAGATACATATAAAGTGAATGCATGACATCTTTGTTGAAAAAGAGCAAGTGGGAGGTCGGCACATAGGTGGATGGTGGAGAAGAGACTTCAAAAGTGGTTTTCTAATTCTATGGCCAAGAACAAAGAAGGGCAAAATTGTTATACCAAATGGGTCCTAGGATTTCTCTATAAATAGACTTTAATCTTCCAAGTTAGTTTAGATATCATGTTTTAGGATTAAATATGATATTTAATTTGAAAATATGTTGGAGTTAAAGATATGACAAAATTTTGGAAGATTAGAGTCAAAGTAACGAAGTTCGGCAAAATTTCGCCGATTAGGAGGTCGGGGTAAAATGGTCATTTTGACTAAAATGATATTATGATGATTGTTTAGTATCAAATACGCTATTGTACTTATAGGATACCCGTGATTACGTCATGACCAACAGACATACCGAAATTTCGTCAACGAAGGTACGTCACGTACTCATAACACTAACTCGATGGTTATTGTATGTGTATATGTGCTATGTGTATTGTATGCTTATATGAGGTAGTTGATAGCTCGTGATATGTTATGTACTGTTGTTATGACTATGTTTGCCGGGTATCGGGATACGCTTGTTAGTGACCTAAGGCCGTCGAGATACTGGTCGGCAGTGGCCTAGGTGCCGCCGGATAAACTTCAGTGAGGGCCTAGGTGTTGCTAGGTACGCTGGGGCGGGCTATGCCGCGCATGCCGGGATACGTTGTGCCTTTGTGCTGCTGGGATACGATTGGTTGTATGATTCATTTGTTGTGCTTATATTCTGTTTATGTTGTGAATGCCCGTGGTCCATATATTGTATGTAAACATGAGGTTAACCGTTACCTGAGGTCTGGTGCGGACCTCAGCTCTTCACATAGCTTCAGGGTCGGGAGGACCGAAGACCGAGGAGAAGAGGCGGGAAGGACGCTAGAGAGCCTATTGAAGATTATCTTTTGTTTCCACGGCATGGGATTTGTCGAGGAGACACTTCGTTGATATTTACTTTAAAACTCTCTGCTATTGTACCGCTTCGTAATTAGCCTTGGCATTTTGAATATAATATCGCTTACTCTTATGCTCAGATGCTCTACTCTTATGAAAAAATTTATACCGCTTTTGAAAATGGGATGTTACAAGTTTGCTTAAACTCACGAGTTTGATACCCTTGCCGACACAGACACTTATAGCTATTTATACTCGAGATTAACAAAATTTCTATTTAGGCTAATTAAATTAGTGAAATCAATGTTTATGAAGTTAATAAGGGATTAATGACTATGGGTTGCTCATTTTATTCTTGTGGTAGTTTGTTTATTTTTATTTTATTTTCTCTTAATTAAATTCAATTTGGTTTGTTCAATTTAAACGAAAGTGTAAAAGTAAGGGTTAAGTAACAATTGTGCCCAGAAAGTACACTCTCAAGAGCAATTTTGCTCGAAAGTTTTTAGGTTCAATTTTGCCCGGAAGTATCAAAAGGTAGCAATGTTGCCTTTCCTAACGATAATGCCTAACGGGATTAGCGCATACTCGACCCCTCACACTCGAGTGTGTACGTAATTTTTCTCGCACACTCGAGTGTACACACTTGAGTGTTTTCAAATGCACACTCAAGTGCGCACTTTGTGCACGCTCATTTGAGTGTGCGAAAAAAAAAAAATCTGACACACTCGAGTGTGAGTTAATGCCGTCAATGTCTATCGTTAGGGAGGGCAACATTGCTACCTTTTGATATTTCCGGACAAAATTGAACCCAAAACTTCCAAGGTAAAATTGCTCTGGGTGTACTTCGAGGCAAAATTGTTACTTAACCCTAAAATTAATGCTTCATCGAAAATTGGGTACAAAGTCATTGTGAGAACGATACTTTACTCACTCTTTATTTTTTGATACAACTCGTATACTTATGGAGTTATAGGAATATAGGCTATATATTGTGCCCCTATCAATTATTACCAAAGAATGGCTATGTATTCAACGCCCACAGGGAGAAATTCTAAGCCTTGACCCAAGGAACTATGAAGTTATGGACCGAGACGATTAGGATATTTGCACACCTTGATTAATCAGACAGAAAATCTAGTTAAAATATAATAGAGTTAAGGTGCCAAAATATCCATAAACTTGTACCTAATATGTGCCCAACACCATAAATTTTTATCAAGTACAAAAGTACCAGTAAACTTTTAAAAATGGAGAAAAAAAGACATTACCGTTAATCAATGTTATGTTGACTGTTAGAATGAGATCTGGCGACTGAAAATGCAGACATGGCAGCTGATGTGGCCATTATAAGTTCCTAATTGGCAATGGAGAAAAATAAAAATAAGACTTCTAATATTAATATTTTATTGAAAAAATCATATATCCCTAACACACCCATTTGCAAAATCGCGGACCGTCATCATCTTCATTGCCTCCCTCAGCTGCAATCTCTTCCTCCCCAGCCGCTCAACAAGAATGAAAATGAAATATAAATGTTAAAGGTTATATTTATATCCAAACTAAATCATTCTTTTAATATTTATCACCCATCCAGCAAAAAAGAGAGGATAAAATTACTAAATTGTAAAGATCTTTTCATATTCCAATTTTTCACATGATTCAAACTCAATGCCCAAAAACAATCGTGCAATTTAAAATTCCATTTATCTATAGCTAAAAATACCACATTCAGTAAGACAGAGACTCCGACCAAGGAAAAGAAGGTTCCTGATAATGAGAAGTATCAAGATAATGTGTAATTCAGCTAGGGTTTGCAAACGCAAATGCAATAAGTTGAATAATAATTCTATAGCTTTATTTATTTATTTTTGGTAGTCAATTTTAGAAAATAAAAGAGTACTTAGTGAACTATAGGATAGTTCTCTTTTTCTCTTTCTGGAATTAAATCAGTTAGTGGGATGTGAAAACAAAAAGGAAAATACCTTTAAGGCCCCAAAGGATCAAGAAAATGTCAAAAACTCCCATAAAAATTCTGATGTCAAAAGTCTTATTGACAACTTGTTAAGTAGGTGATTAACAATTCTATCTGTTGGTTTTAACAACTCATTGAGACTTTTTGACATTAGGATTTTCTGTAATACTTTTTAACATTTTATTGGTCTCTTAGGACCTTAAAGAGATTTTCCCAAACAAAAATTAGAATATGAAAATGACCATGTATGTGAACAAGTCTACATTGAGATAAATGTTTCTTTACTCTCTATTTTGGGGAAAAAGCTTATGAGACCATTTGGTTCAACCGTATTGCATGCCTATAATGGTAATATGCTTTCATTATCAAGATAAGAGTGTTTGGTTGATTTTAGCATGGTAATAGAGTTTAATATGGTAATAATGATTACTAAAAAAATCAGTAATCCTCATTCATACCTCCACCTATGAATACTCATTATCATCCTATTGCATAGTTGAAAAGTTAGATTTACCCTTTAGTTTCATTTGTCCTCCCAAACTGCACCCTTGGCAGTTATAGGGAGGTCAATTCTTCTTTGTTCATGCAAAAAAAAAAAAAAAAAAAGAGATTCGTTCCCAGAAATTAATAGTTCATTTCTAATGAGCTGCTAATAATTGAGAGTTGCTAGAAAGCATAGAACAACAAATAGGTTTCAGCTCCAAGTGAGTTTGGTCCAGCGAAAATGCCTAAACAAAATACTTTTGTGGCAAAAGGTGGCTCTATTTCAATGAAACTTGTGCAAAACCATTGATCATCCCTACTTGGAGATGTGAAACCCACATGATACATACCCCTTGACCCCTAAATCTAATACTTTTTATAACTAAGATATTAAAATTAAGAAAATTAGTCATTTCTAACTAATGTACTATGAACTACATTTCTACAATTATTCCTAAATAAGGCTTCTTGATTAGCAATGAATTTTCACCAAAGTGAAAAAAATGAGCATTTTCATTAGTGAAAAGAATTAAGTATTAACTAGGAGTATCTTGATGTGGGGGAAGTGTTCAAAAGGAGGAGCACGTTAAATAAGCAACCTTTATAATTAAAAAGTTGGAAAGATGAAAAAGATGAGCATTAATTAAGGATTTAATAAAAAAATGTAATCAATTTTCGTATATTAACTAATATATAGGTTAGGTAATTTTCTTTTATGGATAGTAGCTATAGAAGTGGGTATATGCAAATAACAATTTTCAGTCTACTTTTCCCAGTCCTTATTGAAATTTTAGGATTCTTTTCCAATTAATTCATCGAGATGAAGACACATAATTAATACACACGCAGCTTAATTATTTTAGTGACTCTGATTTGGTTGTGTTATTGTGATGATCGGTAGCTGCAACACATTGAGAAATACTGATTTCGTACCCCACTGCCCCGATTCAGGTGAACCAGCACTGTTTGTTATCTGCCCAGGAAGAAATCGAAAGATTGATTACAAACAGAGAAATACTGTTGTTTCTTCTTCTTCTTTTTGGAAACAAACTTCAACAAGATATGGCCGTTGATCATGGTTATGTTGACTGTCAGAGGGAGAACTGTTTTCTGAAAACGCTGACATGTCAGCTGATTTGGCCATAATAAGATCCTAACCGGCATGGAGATAAAATAAAAATAAGACTTCTACTATTGATATTTTATTTAAAAAATCAAATATACCTATACCAAAGCATAAATGACTTTCGAGAGATAATACAAAATTAGGACATTTTCAAATGAACTTTGCATTTCACATTGTTATAATGCCTTGTCATCAATTTGCATTGTTGAACTTCTTAGTCGTGACATCTGCCCTCTGTTTTTGCCGATCACATGATGCTGATATTCTTAGTTTTATCAAGATTCTTGTCCTTATCATTGTTTCGTTGAAGATAGACAAATAAACTTCATGGAGAGATATATCTAAAATAAAAATAAAAAAGGATGGGGACACAGGCCGGTAAAAAACCACAAGAAAAAGAAGACAACTTAAGATATCATCTACCTTTATTATTTCTATATATATATATATATATAAAGGATAAAAGGAGGGAATCTAGAAAAACAAAAACAAATATCAGATTTGGACAGAGATGCAAGCCTAGGCTAGGCACACTGCCCAATCAATATATATTCTCTACGGTTCATAATATAAGTCACTTTGAGAGTAATTAATATTTTTTTTTTGTTAATTTTGCCCATGTTATTAATATTTAAATATGACTCATTATATTTTTCTCTTTCATTCAAAATATCATTTAATATGAGCGGCGGCGGAGCCACACCGGTGCCAGTGCAGGGCAAGTGCAAACACTAAAATTTTGATAATATATATATATATTGAAGGAATCTCGTATCAACTTGCCTATGTGGTCTAGTTGGTTATACCTCTCGCACACTTGACACTAGGTCCCCGGTTCGAACCTTGCTATCCAAATCGCGCACCGTCGGCCGCTTGCCCTAGTGCACCGTCGCCCTCCAAATTGCGAATCCGTCGCCCTTGTGCATCGTCGACCGTTCGCCCTTGTGCACTGCACCATTGCCTCCAAATTGCAAATCCGTTAGCCCTTGTGCACCATCACCGTCGCCTCCGAATTGCAATTCCATTCCAGATCCACAGCCTTCCTCGCTCTTCAAATCTCTCCATTCCGCATCCACAGCTTCTGTGCTTTCTGAGGTAATTTTCATTTATCTCTTGTTTCTCTGTCTTCCAGCTCTTCCTCCATGAATTACAGTTGGAGGGTTCAATTAGCAATTCCTTTCTCCACGACTTCTTTGAGAATTGGGATATCTAAAATTTCTTGCGAGTAGGGATACTAAATTTAGAATTTGGAGTGAACTTTGTCTTTGTTAACAGTATGCCGGTAACTTCTACTTGTCATCTTTGTTCTTGAATGGGCTCCTCTTTCTATTGAATTGCTATGATTTGATGTATGTTCTTGTATGTGTTGTACTAATTTCTTGTCATCTTTGTTCTTGAATGGGATTATTGTGCATTGGGCAACCCTTTTTATGATTTATTGATTGTTGGTTTGTGCCTTTTGATGCTATAAGCATATGAATCTACATAGAACTCCTAGTACTCTAAACTGTTTTAAGTTAATACTTTTGTGAAGAACTTGTGCTTTCGCTGATACCTTTTGGTATTTTTGGCAATTGTAATCAAGCAAACCATCATTTACTAAGAAACAAGCGGATCTATTCTTCCCTCCAGACTTTGCTGATGACTTTCCTGTGTCAATGCAGGTTGTAACCCTCAATTGGTATTCTGAATTCTGATAGGCACTATGTTAAGCATTTGATTCATTTTTATTGCACAGGTTTCAAATAAATATGGATTGATATATGTCATCACCAAGCTTGGACTTCTATTTGTCTATGATTTGGAGACCGCTACAGCAGTTTATAGAAATCGGATCAGTCTTGATCCTATATTTTTTACTACAGAAGCATCATCATCAGGAGGCTTTTTTGCCATCAATAGACGTGGTCAGGTGTTACTTGTTATTGAAAATGAAGCAACCATTGTACCATTTATTAATGGCCGTATTTTGTGCTTCATGTTTTAATTTTTTGGAAAGGAGGGATAAATTTTTGGAACTTGTTACTAAATGTCCATGCGAATTTTTTACAGTTGAACAATTTGGAACTTGCTCTTAATCTTGCAAAAGAGGAAACCTTCCTGGTGCAGAACACCTAGTAACTTTATAGTTTTATTTGGTTAATGTTGTACACTTGCCAATTTCTTATACGAAATGTGATGAATATTTTGGTCTTTTTTTTTTTTGCATCCTATTTGTTCAATTAGATTGCAATGGTCCAAAAAGCATTTTCAGGGCGTTAGAACATTAATTAATGATATTGGCCATAAAATTGCAAGAGAATTATTAACATTTGTATGATACATTTGCTCATGTAGATGATTTTTTCTTGAATGGGCTCCTCTTTCTATTGAATTGCTATGATTTGATGTATGTAGATTTATCTGCAATTGATTTAATCTACTCATCCATTTTAATTTTAACAACAAAGTCTTTAATGTCATGAAATACTTTTCAATCGAACCTCATTTCTAGTCCTAAACTTTACGAAGGAGTGGGTTGCCTTTTATTTTCGTTAAAAAAATTCGTGGGCGCTTATCCCGAACTCCTAAATCCCACTACTAATTGTGCACCCACAAACATTAAATCCAGGATAAAGGATAAAAGGAGAGAATCTAGAAAAACAAAAAGAAATATCAGATTTGCATAGAGATGCAATCCCGGCAGACAGCTATATATTCTCTACAGTTCATAATATAAGTTATTTCTAGAAGAATTATTTAGTTCATGATATAAGTCACTTTGAGAGTAATTAATAATTTTTTTCGTTAATTTTGCCCTTGTTATTAATATTTAAATATGACTCATTATATTTTTCTCTTCATTCAAAATATCATTTAATATGAGTAAAGTTCCAAATTTTCCTCATTTTAGGACAAATTTGATGAGTTCACTACCATTTCTGGTTATAGTGAATTGGTTAGATTGATTAATATTGTGCACCAGATGGAATATTTATTATGAGAGATAGCAGCGGGACAGATCCGAACAGCAGACGAACGAACAGAGGGGCGAAGGAATATGATTTATTATTGTCAGCTTCTTCTTAGTCACGCCTTCTTCCTCTTCATGGTTGGGAAAATTATTAAGACAATCCCCATTTTCTCTTATTGTTTGATGACCTGTGCTTCAAACTTCCAAAGAAAAGAAACAATGACTATTATGTTGACTAATAAATAATAACTAAAGTCTCACTTTATAAGCACTCATATGGTTCTTCACGTTTTGTCAGTTGTTACTCAATTGCTGTCTACTTCAGTTACATCAATTGCATTTGAATGCTTGCTGCTACTGAAGCATTTAGAGCAATTCAAATATTGAATGCTTGCTGCTACTGAAGCATTTAGAGCAATTCAAATATTGAATGCTTGCTGCTACTGATGCATTTAGAGCAATTTCAGGTTTTGGTTTTAGACAGAGAGACTCCAATGAGCTTACCAGTCCTGATCTGAGACGGCATGCTACATCCTACACTCCTTAGCCATATTCCTGAACACAATCTATTTGTTGAAATTTGAAGGATTATACTGATATAGAGCGAGAATAAGAACCTTTAGAGTTTAGACTATTATCATTAATCCTTAAATAAAACAGATATTATTATTAATCGTTGAAAAAAGAGTACAAATAGGCCTTTATATAGGCAAACCTAAACTAACCCTAGATGTAATACCCTAAAATTTGATTTAGGGAAAAGATCATAAATAAGTAAATAATACATATTTAAAAGGTGAATATGTGGTCCCAAGCTTTTTATGATAATTAGTTTATTTTCCCAAGGAAGATATCTGTGAGAAGTAAAAGGGAAAATCCCTTGGAAAATTAGAGAAATTAAGGGCCAAGGTGCCAAAATGATTTAAAATGCCCCTAAGGGACATAAATAACTTAGGAAAATTGTGAAAAATCCTAAAAGCAAAGGAAATTCAGTAATGATTATGGGAAGCTCAAAAATTAGTGGAAATTAGTTGAATATTAGTAAAAATGTATTTACTAATTAATTGGAAATTTTGGAGAAAATAGTTGAGTTTAGGTATTTTTGAGCCTAAAAACAAGTATGGACCAATAGGAAATTTTGTAAAAATTATATAAAAATAATTATTAAATAATTGTTTTATATAATATTAATTAAGTGACCTCTTCCGGAAGTTAATTCCGAGGCCGTTTGTGCATTTTCCTAATAAAACAAAATAGGGAAAAATGCATATAGGCATATTTTTGGAAATAAAGAAAATAAATTCTAACTCAACATTTAGAAATGGGTTCGAATTTATTTAGACATATTTGGAATCAGTGAATTATTTCCAAGAGATTGGTAGTCCCAAAACGAATTCCGACACCGACGCGTTCGACATCGCTGAGAAAACTTCAACCGACAGTTGAGGCCTATATGGAATCAAAATTTAGTTAACTTGGACATTTCTACTAAGTGAGAACATGTCTTTGAGTTGTAAATCCAGAATTTTGAGATTTTTCCGAAATTACGCGAATCGGGTACCGATCGGGGAAAACGGTTATACCGGGCATAAAGTGAGCTAAGTCACCATTTTTGGACCAATGAGGGCTGCCACACAGCCCAAAGATGTCGACTAAGAGTGTGAGGAGGATTTTTGGCTTCTTGAACAAGTTGCAAATAATGGGTTATTACAACTTGGAATTCCAAACAAAACCTTATATTTTGCCAAACATGTCCCTTTGTTTTTCCCTATAAATAGATGCCTTGCCCTTGAGAAATCTTCACACCATTTTCCAAGCCCTTTGGCCGAAAATTAGAGAGAGGAAGAAGTAGAGAGAGAAGCTCTGGGAGGTTCTCAACAGAAGTCTTTCAATCTGTAAGACTTTCTTGCCTTTAGTTTTTAGTCTTTAGTTCATTAGTTAGTAAGGCTAGAGTAGTCTTTATTTTTATGTTTTGATATTAGATGGAGGGCTATTTTAGTCTTTATTTTCGAAAATCATGATGGCGTCGAAGTTCGCGAAATTTTGGGAAGAAAATAGCCTATGTAGCGGGCGCCGCAAATTCCGCCAATCGGGGGTCGGGGTAAAATGGTCATTTTGACTAAAAATGTCCGTCGTAATGATAGATCCTTAACAAATGCGTTGTTATGTTGATAGGATAGCCCGATTCCGTTTTTACCTACCGCCGTGCCGTTTTCCGCGAATTGCCGACGTTCGTCAACGCGAGGCACGTTCGCGCATCGTAACACTAACTCGATGTTTATGGTATGCATATACGTGGTATGTCCGCATAGAGGTGTTATACTGTTTGAGTGCATATAGTGGTTAGTGGATATGTCTCGTACGCCGGCGCAACTGCCTCGATGTTGGGTGCAATCTGTTCCAATGTCGGGTGCAATTTGTCTCGTAGCCGGTGCAATATTGTATCGCATGTCGGGGCTATACATATGCATGGGTTGTGATTGTGATAGAGGGATGTTAGTATTGTTAACGTCTCATGCCCGTATACATAAACATAGGTTAACTGCTACTCGAGATCCGGTGCGGATCTCGGCCTCTTGACATAGCTGTGCCAGTTCGGGGGACCAAGGACCGAGGATGAGGCAAAGCACAGCATAGAAAACTCCGATCAAGACTTCATTTCGTGGATCGGGCAGAGTCTTCCTTTGATGTTGTCCTTTATTTCGAAAACGCCGGTTATTGAACCGCTTTTGTAATCAGCCAGATACACCTAATGTTGGCTTTTTGAATCTATATATCGTTACTCTTCCTCCAAATGCTCTACTCGATGGTTTGAAAAGATGTTTTAAAAAAAAATTTACCGCTTGAAAAGTGGATGTTACACTAGAATTTAAGTTAATCTAATTAAATCAAAATATCCAAGATATAATCCAAAGATATAATATCCATATCTAATCCTAAGATATATAACCGTGTGTTTCAAAGGTACATTATAACAGAAAGGAAGGCTTCCGTTGGAACAACAAAAGGAAGTCTTCAGCGGGTCTTCTACTCTGCCGCTTGCCTCTCTCCTCGGTCCTCGGCCCTCCTGAGTTTTACGCTTATACCGAGATCCAATTTACCACATTGGATTTCGAGTAACGGTTAATCTCATATTCACATATACAGTATATAGTCTACAAATATTCACATTAACAAGATAATGTATGTATCACATGGAGTGCATGTAGATGTATCACACGGAGTGCATAAAGGTGTATCACACGTAGTGCATGCAGTGTATCACACGTGAGTGCATGTAGACGCAAGTCACACGTAGTGCATGTATCCAAAAGCACATAACAAAACTCACAACATATCAACAGACCCTCAACCACAAATACGCATACAAGAAACATCGAGTTAGTGTTACAAGACGAACGTACCTCGCTTGACGCGTAGGTACTTCCGGAAAAATCGTATTTTTATCAAAATCGCAAACGCCCCACAACGGCACGTCGGGCAACAGAACGGCAAAGAAATCGTAGTTTCGATATCCTATAAGGGTAATATCACTTTTATTAGTGATTTGACATTATAATCGCATTTTAGGTAAAAATTACCATTTTGCCCTATACCCCTAATTGGCGGAATTTTGCCTAAAGACTTTGCTACTTTGGCTCCGATTTTTCCCAAAATTTTGCCGTAACTTCGACCCAATCATAGTTTTCAAATTCTAACTTAAAATAGCCCTATCATATGATATCTAATCATACTTGAAAGATTAAAGGCTATTCTAGCATTTCTACTTTAACTACCAAACAAAACTACTAAGTTTAAGTACCGAAAACTTACCCAGAGCTTCGCTACAGCCTTTTCTCCGAGCTCCTCTCTCTAACTTCTCTCTAGAATTCGAAATCCACAAGGGAAATGGTGTGAAAACCAAAGGGAAGGGGGTATTTATAGGTGAAGGTGTAGGATTTCGTCCGTCGGATCAACTTTGTGAGAATTGATCTGGATCGTCCATGGCTAAACTTAGCAAACAAGTTTTCCATTTTCTTCTCTCTTTTGGCCGAAAATCCATGCCTCAAAAGTCAAGGGATTGGCCAATGGGAGGAGGCCAAGTGTCTCCTTCCAGAAGCTTTCCGGATGAATTTCCCGATCGGCATCCGATTCGCGTAATTTTGAGAAATCTCAAAATTCTGATTATACAATTTCAAGACAATTCATTCCTCATTAGAAATGTCTAGTATAACTATCTTTTTAACTCTTTCTAGGCCTTCTCCTACTGACGGAAGTTTTACTAAAAACGTGTCAGCTGAATGAAATTCTAAGCTACCACCCATGGACAAGAATGCACCGATTCCAAATATGTCCAGAAAACTCTCAACTCTTCCCCGTATGTCGCAACATGACATTTAGATCCTTAACTTTCGACTTGGCTATCCTAGCTTTTTCTCAGAATTTCCCTATTTCGTCTTATTAGGAAAAAGCTCTACCGACTTCAGAATAAACTTCCGGAAAAGTCTAATGGAAGATAAAAATCCACTGATCAATATTTTACCTTGAATTTGGAAATCCTATTCCTGGTTCTCTAGATAGGATCCGTTTCCTATTTATTCCATTACTATTCACTATATTTAATTATATAATATAATATTCGAACTTTGCAAAAATATCTAGATATTAATTTCTCATTCTTTTCCCATTTTCCCTTCATCAATTCGGCTGGACCCTAATTATTTATAATAAATATTTATTTTTTTAATTAATTATTTAATTAATTAATTATTTTAATTTTCTTAAAAATTTCACAAAATTCCCTTATTGGTCCATTCTTGCATCTAGGCTTAAAAATACCTAATCTCATCAATTTTTCTTCAAAATTTCCAATTAATTAGGAAATATATTTATACTAATTTTCTAGCCATTACCGCTAATTTTAGGGCTTTAAATAATTATCTCTGAATTTCCTTCGTTTATACTTAAGTAATTAGCCAATAATTACCTAATTACTTTCTTATCAATAGTTGATAATTTTCTTAATTAGAATGCCTCATTACCTCATAACTTTGGCCCTGACATCTTTGTTTTCATGTCTTCTCGCATTATTTTAGGATTACGAGGGTATTTTGGTCATTTCAATACTTTTGGACATTCTTATACAATTTCTCCAAGTTTGTAATTCAATAAATTACCTAAATTAGGGACAATATCCTTCCCTATTTCAAATAGATATTTACTTGCCTCTTTTATAGCTTTCACAGGTATTTATAACCCATAATGTATTTAGAGACCTATTTGCAAATTTTCAAACGTTTAGGGACCTAATTGCAAATTATCTAATTTCAAGGGAAATTACCCTAACAACAAGGTAGACTCAATACAAGGTGTTTGAGACCTCATATTCACCTATTTTCAATAGGTATATTTCCCATTTTTGATATTTACCCTAAGTGTGATTTCTAGAGTATTACAAACATATTTTACTTTCAAAGTGATATAATTTTCTTGTCTTTAACGAATATTAAAACATCACTATCAACGAATTACTACCGATTAGAAATGAAACCTCAACAATGTTAAACAATGATATCCTCTAATCAATTCGAGTACATATTATAAATGAAAAGTGATGGATGGATAGATGAGGCTTCCACTAACTTAATGAAAGCCCTTCAACCATGAAGCTTTCATCTATTCCGAATACATTATAGCCCTTCAACCATGAGGCTTTCATTTGAATCATTTTTACTTTTCTATGGGACGAAAATGATGACTTGATTGATTCTTTTTGTTAGATAATCTCATTGATCGCAACGTCGGGAATGCCAAGTCGCCACTAACAATGTGGTGTGATCTTTGCTTTGCCACAATGGCCTTTCCCGTTTTTAATTGGCCCATTAAAATCTTTTCCTTAATAACGCCACTTTCACTGGATTTCATCTATCCATCTGCCCCACTTTTCATTAAATAAATATAAAATTCTTTCAATAACTTTCCCTTTTAATTTAATTTTTCCTTTATCTTTTGCATTTATGGCATTCCTGTGCCATTTCCTTTCTTTGCCGTCTGAAGGATAAAGTGTGCTTTTGTCAAAAGACTCATTTTTGTCAAAGAGCACCAGGATTTCGAGTTGGTAATTTCTCTAACTTTACTATCAATAAAAAATATTCACAAAAGTGGTTCAATTCTAAGTCTTATCCATTTGGTAATTAAAACTTCGTTGCTTCTATACTTCTTTCTTTTCTTTTCTTTTTTGGTCAAAGCCTCTATACTTCTTTAATGAAAGCTTCTTTCTTCTTGTCTTTTACCATAGGGTCAAATTTAGTAACTGCAAAATTTGACTGTAGCCTTTGTCTCTTTATTTATACTTCTGTGCCTTTTTCTGTGCTTTTTTTTTTTCCTTCCTCTACCTTATTGTTCTCCTTCTTTCCGCTGATATATGAAATCTGACAAATAAAAAGAAACCATTAAATCTGACAAATAAATCCATCAAATGCAACAGTGTGAAGATCCTTTCAAAGATACTATCCTCCATTTATTACACTTATCATATGTGGTTTTTAATTGAACTAAATAGTCCCCTCCTCACATTGGGTTTGGAGTAGTTTGGACCCATGATTCTTACCTTTGACTTGAGGTTGAGCCACAAGTGAAGTCCGCTCATTGACCGAGTGTACCACAAGTTCGTGGTTTGGAGATTCCAACTCAAATATAACCTCGTTGAAAAAAAAACTCAAGTATAACATGTGGATCAATTTACTCCCCAAAAAAACACAAGATTTCAAGTGAATAAAAGAAGACAGATGAATTTCCATAAAATACTCTAATTTGTAAAATAATTCTGATTGAATATCTCTATATTGAAGACAAATAATAGCTCCTACTTAGCCATACCAGGTATTATCCCCTTCCTTAAGGAGTGAGCGGAACGTAGAGGTTGCGCCGAGGTCCTTTCGACTATTACCATATATATATATATATATATATATATATATATATATATAAATACTTCAAGAGGAAAGCAGTCATAAATATAAAAAACAAACTATATATAGCCATGCAATCTAATCACAAACAAAATACAACCAAAGAGACAAAAGAGAAGTTATATTTACCTACCAATATCTCCCTAAATTAAATTCATTAAGAAATGCAATGTCTTTGCCCCATTTGTCAAATGATATAAATGTATCCTTGATAGCGGGTGCTCGTGCAATATTCTCTCGCCAAAAGAATAACCTTGGTTACGATTTGGATATTACAACCCTAGGAAGTGATACTTGAGTTCAATATTGGGAAACATGAATACCTTGGTCCTCACTGATCGACATTCTACCGAATGTAGAAAAACAAACGTGTAATAGGATTGGGAGTTGGAAATTCATTGAGGTTGTGAAAAGGAATAGGAGCTTTTTCCAACCATGTAAAGTTTCCTCATCAAGATAAACATAAGATGTAATACCCCGTATAGAAGTTTGAGAATTGGTTCACCAAGAAAAAATATTCCTAGAATCACAAAGTTTTAAATGCAATATCTTCATATAACCTTTACCTTTCTATCAAAGATGAACTCACCATAATTTAGATAATTTAGATGAGGCCAAAACTCGCAACTTAATCGCAGATGATCAGAATTAATGTTAAGGATTAAATACTTTATTGAAAAAAAAACAATATCAGATAATAATATAGATCATAAAAAGGAGTGATAAGGCACAACCAATAAAAATTGAACCTTGATGTGATAAAACATGCACCAAAAAATTAATCTCATCGAAAAGTATAATGTAAAGGAGGAAGAGAATTGATCTTTTTTTCTATGCATAAACCTTTTAGAGTGCACATATTGCCTCCAAGGTTAAAAGCTCAAGTTCAGAAAATCAAATAAATCCAATTTATCCAACATGAATGAGTACCAATAAACCAAGTGCTTATATAAAAAATCTAATTAAGAAAAATGGCAAAGCAAGTTAATGAAGATGCAGTAGAGAATGCTAAATCCCTTCAATTCATTGAATGTTGATCGCACCCCTTTATAATCACATGAATCGAGGATGACACATGACTATAAAACAAAACCATCAATTCATAAGTTCGTTTCGAGATGCAAAGGTCATTAAAAAATGTCTTCTTCTCGTTGTTGTACTGCTATTAATATCGTAACCGCTTCTTCATTCTAACCATCTTTTAGGTAGTGAGTGTTTATGGAATGTAAATGAACGAAATGATGCTCACATATCCGTAAAAATAGAAAGAGGCCAAAAATCCAGAGAAATCAAAATATCAAGAAAAATAGAATTCCAGAGAAAGCAATGCTATACGATGCTCACACTTTAGGGTGCTTCTTCCTCGTGCTACTACAACATGCTTCAAAGCAGATTGAAAAAATCAACCTCACTGAATTTGCAGAAGACAGAGCCCTAGGGTTCGAACCGTCTTCAATACTTGCTCAAGAGCGGATAACGATGGGCCGCGTCCGACGACGATCTTCCTCTAAGTGAGAAAATGCTGGCTCGCTTACACACCTTCAGTGGTGCTTCTTCACCATTGCTCTCCACACCGCCGATTCACTTTTATTTTAACAATTTATTTTAATGGAATTATGTAATTAAAAAGGAAAAAGCATGTAATATTTCATCCATTAATGTTATTGAAAAGGAAAAAGCATGTAATATTTCATCCATTAATATTATACTTTGAAAAAGGAAAAAACAAAGTATTTTGGGTCTTGAGTTGAGCCTTGGCAAGAAGGGAAATGTCCGAGCAAAAAAAAGGAAATAAAGGAAATCGAATTACGTAATTAAAAATCAAAAAGCATGTAATAGTTCATCCATTAATGTTATACTTTGAAAAAGAAAAACAATGTATTTTGGGTCTTGAGTTGAGCCTTGTCAAGAAGAGAAATTCCGTGCAAAAAAAAAAAAAAGAAATGAAATAAGGGAAATGAAATTCGTAATTAAAAATGAAAAAGCATGTAATATTGCATCCATTAATGTTATACTTTGAAAAAGGAAAAAAACAATGTATTTTGGGTCTTGAGTTGAGCCTTGTCAAGAAGGGAAATTCCGTGCAAAAAAGGAAATAAGGAAATGGAATTACTGTAATTAAAAATGAAAAAGCATGTAATATTTCATCCATTAATGTTATACTTTGAAAAAGGAAAAAACAATGTATTTTGGGTCTTGAGTTGAGCCTTGTCAAGAAGGGAAATTCCCGTGCAAAAAAAAAGGAAATAAGGGAAATGGAATTCTGTAATTAAAAATGAAAAAGCATGTAATATAACATAGTGAGCCGATGCAAAGCCAGAGTGAATTTTGGATGGCTTATGAATAGTGTTTTGTGTCTTGAGCCATTGCTAAGCCATTTTTGAATGGCTTGAAGGGATGTGTTATTATATATATATTGATATAGGATAAAATGATATTATAATCGAAAATCTATTGATATCTATTTTATTTTGTAGGAGATATTATGTGATCTAAGAGAGGAGAAAATATAAGACAATAAACATCCTAACAAATTAAATTGAAAAAGGATTTAATATAATATATTATTATATTAAATAATAGAATGGATGATGTAACACCCCTACGGCCTCGCCTTTCGGGTGGCGGATAGAGGAATCCCTTTTAATAATTACCATATATCCTTTAATTATTATTTATCAACATGCATCAGAGTTTTATCACAGCAGAGCATTTCCTGTTAGATTTCGACAATACGGTATTATTGAAAGTAAGTAGCAAAATATAATCCCTGAATGATTAGATATACAGTCATCCACTAGTGCCCTAAAAGGCCAAAATAATATACAGTTTTCCAAACACAAAATAAATAACAAAATGATCTTCCTCCGCCACTAACTCCAACTACTCCTGCTCAGCAATCTTACCCCTCTCTCCAGATATAGTCCTCGTAGTACTTCCTGAAGCTTTACAAAATCGGGATTCAAAATGAATCCCAGAGTAACCATTAATCTCATATGTAATGCATAAACAATGTATGTATGCAACCATAATTAGGAAAAACACCAGATAAATGTGAATGCACACAAACGTATGTCCCTTTTCCGGAGACACGAGTCCACAATCATGGAAAAGCAAACATACAAGGCAACACAAGACATACGAGGATTAAGGTTACTACCTGGTAGCTGACCACAAATATCGATAAAATTTCCCTCGGTGCACGGAAAATCAAAGTAACCCTAAAATAACCAAAGTATATATGTAAGTGTCTCTTCAGAAAAATATTTATTTGATAGCTAAAAATAATCCTTCTTCAACCATTCATAAATCCCAAATTCTTTTTCTCAAAAATAAATCCATTGTTGGTCAATTCCCTTCCAATTTCGGACTTATTCTTAAAAATTCCAGAAATAGTGTTTGATCTTCAAAAATTCATAACTTAATTTAGAAAAATCCGATTGAGGTGGTTCAAAAGGCCAAATAACCCTTAGTATATCTATTTTGAACGAAAATTATTAATTGGAACCAGATACATCCGAAACTTTAGCCACAAACACGAATACCACCTCAGGTCAAACAGAAGTCTCAGATTTGGGGCTGTTTTAAAAAAAATTTGGTTCTCTTAGCACAAAACTCAGAAATTTTCGTGTTACCTATCAAATAAATCCTTGGGATGTCTACTTTCTATCTGTAAAATTTCAGAATTTTCCAAGTCCATTTGATAGGTCAAAACGCAGAAGAAATCTGACTGACTTCCACAAATGCTTCAACCAATATCTTTCAACAACCAACTTTATTTATATCATACTAATCGTTCTTCCTAGACCTTAAATCTTATGTTTGATCCTTTATTCATTCACTTTATTAATTAATCAAACCTTTGACATGAACAAGACGCAGGATATTCCCCAACTTGGCAATCATTAATGTATAATGTATAAAATAAAACTATGACTTACTTGATCTTGGTATTCTTCCAACTAGAAAATTGATCCTCAATATTTCTTCTTCCTTCTTTTATCCTTCACCTTCACAGAACAAGGAAGAAGTTTTCCTTCAAAATTTTAACTTAAAAAAAAACGAGTTGAAGAAGGTGGAAAGAGTATACAGAGTCCCTACCTTCTTCTTGAATGTTTGCTTGCCTTTCCTTATGTCTTCACACTAGCTTCCTTGATTTCTTTGATCACCTCCTTCTCTTCTTCTCCAGACGCATCAGCAGGTCAAAGGAAGGAGATGAGTTCCTTAAATAGATCCCCAAGGTCGGTTCTAAACCCCACTTGTATCTAGATTTCTCTTCACCATTCTAGAGGAAAAAAATATCTGATTTCCACTACCCACTTTGCCGGCGCTTCTGAAGAAATTTGGGAAGAAAAATATTTTCGGATTTCTCTTGGTTCCTCACGTCCGACGTTCTGAGGAAATTTGGGAAGAGAGGAAAAAATGTTCTTTTGGCTCCTATTTCCGTCAGGTACGATGGAAACATTTGAAAAAAATTTGTGAGAGTGATCCATGCCTAACCCACGTGTCACTCCCCCTTATTCTTAATATTGAATTGTCCATCTTTCTCCCTCTTTCTACCATACCCGGCGTAGAGAGAATATAGGGAAATATTTGATTATTTTGTGTTAAAGCTTTCCTTGTCTCACAGGTACCAATGCTTCCCCCAATTAATGATATACTTTCACTGTCCCTGCCAGCGGTTTTAATGGGTTGTAGGTGACAAATTTTTTTTTCTTTTAATTTTATTATTCCTTTTTTTTTCTTTTCTACTTTTCCTCCCGGTGGGCAATTATCATTCAAGAAGAAATTGACATAGGTTTTTTTTTTTCTCTCCCTGTACGATAGCCTTCTTCCTTTCTATTCATTAATTGTGATTTGTCACATCATCACTCCTTTATGCCATTTTGAAAGAGCAGGAAGTACATATTTATATATATATATATATATATATATATATATATATATATATATATATATATATATATATATATATATATATATTTTTTTTTCAATAATTCCCATTTGCTTCTTTCTCCTATTTGACACGTTGGAAAGCATAAACAACTTGGTGTTTGTATTCCATCACGTACCTACTCCCTCTTTCCTTCATTTATTTTGATTTCTCCAATCCATCAGTTCATTCTTTCTCTCTTTCATCTGGCGATTTCATTCTTTCTCTCACCGTCTTCTATTAATTGTGCTTTGACATATCCGAATCTCCCTTATAATGTCCACATTTATAAATTAGACTTATATTAAAACTTCACTAATTTTTCATCAGTATTTTCCCTTCCTTTTTATTGGACGAAAAATATAAGAATAATGAGGAAAAAAATATATTTTTGCCTTCTTTGATATTGTCATCTCAATTTATTTGTAACCAAATTTATTAACCACATTTTCTGAATAATTCCACATCATTTTCCCAATAATTAGTTTATCTTGTCAGAAAAATAAATACCATTGACTACTACTACTTGATGAAATATTCATATATTTCCTTGGCAAATTTACATGAAAATTAGGGGTGTTACAGATGACGTCCCTGTGCGAAAAGGAAAGAAGCAGATCATGGAATATAGCATATCTCTAAGAGATTTGGAATAACGCTTGGGACCCGCAGAGAAGAAAAAGGCAACGAAAAGATATGTTAGATTGATAAGAAAATCAGTTGAGATTTGGATAAAAAGGGATCACAACGCAAGCACAGCCCAAAAACATTATATATTAAGGAGGGCACGAATAGAGCTGGGACACACGCAGACGCCGCGAACGAGAACAGAAAACAGAGAGCCGGGACGCACAGCGCGCAAAGAAAAAGAAGAACCAAACACGAGACGGAGACGCACGCAGACGGCATTGGAGAAAGAGGATCAAAGCACCATTGTGGAGATCAACCTTCCCCAATCTCTGAAGAACAAGTCTGATTTTCATCTCTTTTATTATTTTGTTAACCAGCAATGCTTGCATTTTAGTTTTCTTTGTAGTTAGGCGAGATGGACCCTATGCGAATTTAGAGTATTTGGTTGGATTCTTTATTGATCGTTATTTTCTTGATTGAATGAATTATCTTTGCTTAAAGCTTTCTTAAAGATTGATCACCTTTTAGATTGTTCATAGGTTAGTGTATGATAATAGAGATGTTGGTGCATTTAACTAGAACCGTTAATTCATCGTAGAGTTGTATGACCTGAAACGTAGAACTACGAGTTTATGCGATCTCATAATTCTGGTTTAAACAAATTGATCTTTCCAAACAATACTAAGACATTAGGTTGTTTTCAAAGATAACTTGACTAATGTAGCGTCGAGGCATTGAGACTTAGTCTAAC